>JAXGGA010000747.1:0-191944 GCA_038373865.1 Uloborus plumipes
TTTTTTAAAAACTAGTTTTACAGATAGAAGATCCATAAATAAAGGAAAAGTTTGAAATGAACGATTGGGGGGGGGGGGATTGATTTTCACAAAATGTTTTCTTGAAATTAAAGTGTGCAGTAGCTTTATAAACTATAGTGAGATGGAAATAGATAATAAAAAGATAGATAGATGGATAGATACATAGATAGATAGATAGATACAAAGATAATATACGCATATTGATAGTTATAGAGATAGGCAGATGCAGAAAATGTTTTCTCGAAATTAATAGATGAATACAGATAAATAGTTATAGAGAGAAATATAGATACAGAAATCGATACTAACAGAAATAGCTTGATGCAGTGATAGATTAGATATAGATAGATAGGTAGACAGATAAATACATGTGCAGGGATATATATATATGAATAAAAGTAATTTTTATGCATCTGCTACATGTACCCAAGCAGTCACCAAAAGCGGCATTTCTTGCTGTAAAAATGTAAATGACTTATGAACTGAGTTTCGCGAGATAGATAACTAACTATCTAGCCGCCGCGCCTTGTGTGTGTGTGTAGTGGCTAGTACAGAATAAGTAACATTATGCTTTCTTCATTGAAATTTATAATTTTTCAACCGTTATATTAAGAATTGTGGAATGTGCCATGTCATATCTTCTTGAGCTCTCCTCCTACCAAAAAAAAAAAAAAGAAGACATTTGTCTTAGCTTTAAGAAGATTTTGTATTAAGGATTTAAAAAAAAATCGTTTTATTTCAAACAGGAGGTGGCAGTTCTTTTTATAAAACTAATATAAATTTATGAAGTGGTAACTTGGATAGAGCTCAAAAATGGGAAATGTTTTTAAATGAATCAAACCTTTATCGCAGAAGAGAAGAAATTTTAATTCGTATATACGCTTTCTGATCGTTTAATTCCCTATCCTACTCATGATCTTGTTCAGAGTAAACTCATTCGTCAGAATCTCTGCTTTTATTTCTCATACTTTTGTTTTGTAAAACAAAAAAATAAATTTTTTATTTACTTTTGTTGTTGATCTTTCAATGCTCGTTTTAATTGATCTAATGTACATAACGTCCTTCTTTCATAAAATGTATAGAAACAATGTACAGTAGAGAACCAATTATCCGGGATGTTTGGGACCACAGCTATCCCGGATAACTGATTTCCCCGGTTTTCTGGATCGCTACGAAGCGATATTTTTCAAATGTTTATAAAACCCAAGTTACTATAACAAATAAATGCATCCTGAAGAGAAAACGATCCAGAAGTGCTTATAGATATTACAATATTAAAAATTTCTGAGCTATATGCCACTTATATGGTATTTATGAAGAAACCGTTCATATTCATTTAGGTATTTCAAAAAAAAAAAACAAAAAAAAAGCTCTTCATTTTTTAGAAATTGCTGAAAATGCGTATTTTAAAAAGTGGCGGAAAAATCGACAAAATGTTGCCGGTTTTCTGGTTCCCGGATAAAAGGTTCTGTACTGCATTTCTATTTTACGCTGCCAAAATATGTGGATACACAAATATCCATGAAGTTTAATTTTATTTTAAGACTATGAATTGAAATATTGTGAATAACAGCGCTTTTAAGCCACAAAATGTAGCACAAATATTGCGGATATGTGTTCTATCGCGTCTGTTCTAGACCTTTGTTTTGCCTTACCTTTTCCCTATTAACAGGATTTCCGATGATACTATCAAGCGCTCTTCTCAGAAATTTGTTTCGTTGCGATTTCAATAAACTGATAGTAATTTGTCGCGAAATTGTTTCTTTTTAAACGTTTGCACTTTCCGTCTGCACTATATATAGAACAACCATATTTGCCTCATGGGCAAATGGTTACTTCATATGATTAACGTTGTATATTCGTAAGAGTAATATTGCAGATTTTAGGATAGACAGCGTAATTCAGTTGATTTTTGAAAGAAAAGAGGGGAAAAAGACACGAATGGTTAGTAAGAATATTACAAAATGAAAATGTTTGCATGCTGTCATGAGTTTTACCACTAAAACTTTAACGCGTTTTAATGTCTTCCCTAATTTTGTGTTTTCTAATAACTTAGTGACAACAAAATTTAGTTTTATTTAAGGGAATAATTTTTTTTCTGTAACTTTTAAAACCCAAGAAAAAGTGTACAAATGCTTCTCGAAAAACTTCTGAAATCTTCTGGAAAAAAAAAGGAAAAAAAAATATCTGTGGTCTACCCTATTTCTTGATAAAACTGACTAGAAATTCTCGTCTTTTGAAGGAAATTTGATATGAGTGTATTTAATGGAAAATAAGGGCTGTATGCTCTATAGTAAAAAGGAAAGTGAAAATTCATGTTGTCTGGAAAAACTATAGCAACATTTGGCGACTGGTTACGAAATATTAAATTATTTAAACATTTATACTCATTTTAAGATAGCTAGGAAGTCAACTGATGTTGTTAGGAGGAGGTAGAGGGAGGGGGGGGTAACAGATTTTGCCACCGCGAATGTTTTATTTATTCGTCAATAATTTATTTATCAGTCAGGTAAAGATGTTATGTTTGAAATTAATATTGAATTTAATATTGTAAGAGGGAAAATATAATGATTTTTTTTGTCGGGAAGAAAGTACTTTTTTCTGTCTGATTGAGTGACATATCTAATTGAGATGAATAGTAATTAAAAAAAAACAATTACCTATGATTAACATCACCAAGGAGACGAAAGGTATACCACCGACGCATGTAAACCATCCAACTGTAAAAGGAAAACAAATAATGCTTTAAATCAAATATTAAAACGAAAAACTACAACATAAAGTTTCTAGTCAGAAACAGTTTATTTCAATGTCACGACTTGATATGACTGACTGCTTCGCCTTTTTTAAACTAATTGATCTTCGTCAGTATCAAAGTTTTCAGAAAATAGTTATAGATAGGATTAGCGTTTTCTTTCGCAAGCATAAGCATCAAGTACTTAATCTTAAATAATAAAAGCCTAATTTATTAGTATGTAAGTTCAAAAAATACGTCCTACATATCTTTCGCTGTTTAAGTTTTCGCAGAAACACTAATTTCTTATATTCTGCACTCTGCAGTTAAAATTCCATAATGGTCATGTTCAAGCTTATTAAATTTACCAAAATGTTTGTTTGGAAACTGAAATGATGTACACTGTAAAAAAAATAAAATTAAAAAAAAAAAAAAAAAAAGTCGCAGATTATTTCCGGGTGACGCTCTGGGCTTTTACGAGTTTCCACCATTTTCCTGTAAAAATCCAGAATGTTTTGTGAAAAAGTTTCCTGAATTGCTGCATATTCTCTCTTTTGCAAAAAAAAAAAAAGTTTAGCTACCAGTTTCAAAATATAGTGAGCGTTTTCACTAACTGTTTCGTCTTCAGAGCAATAATAGCCCGTTCATATTGTCGAAGCCCCTAATGAAAACTAAACTGCAGCCTCAAGACACTGTAGATTCGCTAAAATTATTAGCAAGATATTTGCTTGTATAGCTGCAGCCACATTAGTTAAAACACTTTAGCAGCTTTCCTGGTTAACCAAGATGGTAATAAACCTTTGCGAAAATCTTATCTGAGTTGTCTCAGATAATTCCCGATTTATTACAAAAACAGGACTCACTTTTGATTCTGAATTCTGTATGGAGATTCCAGGTTAATTTCAGAAAGGTTTACTTTAACGCGAAAGTTTCCTGTTTCTTGCCAGATATGTTACTGGCAGAATTTAGTCACATCAGCTGCTCACTATTTTCCATGAACCTATTTTATTTTTTTAGTGTAGTACCTCTATTAAGAGCCATTATTTTGAAATTCAGACAAGATGTGGCAGTGACCATTTTTGATTTTCCTCATTTTTTTATATGTCAAAGTAGGTCATGAGAAATAAACATTCTGAAGTTTGTAGCCCCCCAAAAAATGTTGTTCGCTCGATAAAAATTCCCAAAGTTTGATGTTATGCAGGGCTTTTTTGGTAAAACGGCTGAAAGACGCATTTCAGTGCGCCGTAGTTTTTTACAAAAACGCCACCCCATGGTTATGTTTACATTTAATGATTGTACAGTATGTAGTTATGAGGACCCCATAGTTATTTCGTTTGGGGTGTGTTGTTTTCTTTAGTTAAGGGGCCGCAAAGTATGGTTTTTAGACCATTTTCGCTCGACTTTGAACTGCGTTATTACCCCCTAAAAACAACCCCCCGAAATTTTTTAAACATAATTTGAAATTTATACTATGAAGAGAATATGTGGTACGAAAATTGTTTAATATCTCATTGCTTTGAAGAGAAAAAGACTCCGACATTTTTCAAATTTTCAAAATGTGCGGTTTTTTGATTGCATTTAACTCAAAACAGAAACTCTAGGAAAAAAAAGCTTTTATGGATTATGGAACCTACAGATGTATAGAATAACGTAAAAAAGAAAGTTGCGTGGGGTTTCGTCTCGTTTTCAAGAAAATAATTTTTTTTGTAGCTCATTTTAATGCTTTTTTCTCATAGTGCAATGTGTCCATCAAGTAGGTCAGATCTGCTGAAACTCTAAGTATACAGTAATGATATATTTAAATTTGTATAGGGAAAGAGAAAAAGACTAAAAACACTTAATTTTGTCTAATTTTTTTATAATTTTTAGTTTTTTAATTGCAATTAACTCAAAAAACGTGAAATCCTGAGGAGACTATTATTGAATGCACATATTACTAGCTTTGAAATATTGGAAAAAGTAAATCCGGTGAGGTATCTTCAGATGTATTCTAGTGGAAGATCACAGTGACCTCCCGAAAAATTTCATGATCGAAAAATTTTGCTGATGATTCGGCAAAGTTGGAAACAATACTGCAACATTGAACTTTTCTATTTATTTGTTTTTTACATGTAATGATTATTTTTTTATATTATATGATACCTGCATTTGTGTAAAACGATGTACAAAATAAAGCGGCCAGGGGTCTCTTCTAGTTTTATAGAAAAAAATGTAGCAGATTTTAATACGTTCGCCCGTAGTAAAATGTGTCCAGTATGTATGTAGGTCAGCTGATCTGCTAAAACTTAAAATATATGATAATAATTTATGTTTGTGTGCATAGTAATTTTTGAGTGTATAGTAACAGTGAAAAAGAATCACAGCACTTAATTGTGTCTGAATTTTTAGAAGTTTTAGCTTCTTATTGCAATTATATCAAAAAACGATAAATCGTTACTGAGGGAATTATTGAATTTACATATTACTAGTTGGCAATGACTGGAAATATTCGAAAAAGTAAATACTGTGCGGTATTTTAGAGGCTCCCCACTGGGAAATCAAAGGAGGTCTTTGTGACCTCCAGAAAAAATTCTTATTCGGAACATTTTTCTGAAGATTCAGCAACTTTACAACATAGCAATACTGCAACATAGAAATTTTCTATTTATTTATTTGTTTTTTACGTGTGGGCTTGATCGTATTTATCACTTGGAAAAATTGGGAAATTCCTTTGTCAAACTAAGAACATCTTCTTGAGAAGTATAAGATACTCATTGGCACAGGAACTTAAATTTTTACAGAATACGATCAAGCACACGTGAGAAAAATGTATAATTAAAAAATCTCAATGTTACAATAGTTTTCAAATTTGCCGAATCGTCAGCAAAAATTTTCGATCATGAAATTTTTCGGGAGGTCACTGTGACCTCCCACTAGAATACATCTGAAGATACCTCATCGAATTTACTTTTTCCAATATTTCAAAGCTAGTAATATGAGTATTCAATAATAGTCTCAGGATTTCACGTTTTTTGAGTTAATTGCAATTAAAAAACTAAAAATTATAAAAAATTTAGACAAAATTAAGTGTTTTTAGTCCTTTTCTCTTTCCCTATACAAATTTAAATACATCATTACTATATACTTAGAGTTTCAGCAGATCTGACCTACTTGATGGACACATTTTACTATGAGGAAAAAGCATTAAAATGGGCTACAAAAAAATTATTTTCTTGAAAACGAGACGAGACCCCACGCAACTTTCTTTTTTACGTTATTCTACATATCTGTAGGTTCCACAATCCTTAAAAGCTTTTTTTTCCTAGAGTTGCTGTTTTGAGTTAAATGCGATCAAAAAACCGCAAATTTTGAAAATTTGAAAAATGTCGGAGTCTTTTTCTCTTCAAAGCAATGAGATATTAAACAATTTTCGTACCACATATTCTCTTCATAGTATATTCATAGTATAAATTTCAAATTATGTTAAAAAAATTTCGGGGGGTTGCTTTTAGGGGGAAATAACGCCGTTCAAAGTCGAGCAAAAATGGTCTAAAAACCATACTTTGCGGCCCCTTAACTAAAGAAAACAACACACCCCAACCGAAATAACTATGGGGTCCTCATAACTACATACTGTAGAATCATTAAATGTAAACATAACCATGGGGTGGCGTTTCTGTAAAAAACTACGGCGCACTGAAATGCGTCTTTCAGCCATTTTACCAAAAAAGCGCTGCATTACATCAAACTTCGGGAATTTTTAGCGAGCGAACAACATTTTTTGCGGGGTTACAAACTTCAGAATGTTCATTTCTCATGACCTAATTTGACACATAAAAAAATGAGGAAAATCAAAAATGGTCACTGCCAAAATTTTCCTTTTTTGTTAGATTTTCAAAATAATGGCTCTTAATGCACTTCACCATCTTCTTCCTTTTTTTTTGCCTCATAAAATTTAAACCGCTATTTATTTTATTTTTTTGGCAATTTCTAGCTTCCCATGAAAGCTGAAGAATGTGGCTTCAAAATTATGATAATGCACGGCACAATCAAACAAGATTTATTTTTTAAATGATTGATTGTTTTCATTTAAAAATGGCTTCAAGTTAACATGAGCGAAAACGCAAGTAGGGTAATTCCATGTAAATGTCAACCTAGACATGATTTTTTCATCTTCCAATAAATACATTGTGTGATATATCCTTTTAAAGATAATTTTTCAAATTTTTAGAATTTAACCTCAGTTCTCACAAAATAGTACTCTAAACGCCTACAAAATGGCTGTAAAGATAAGATATGCAGTTACACAAAACATCGCATATTTTTCTAACTTTTCATATTCCTATATAGTTTTAAAAAAATGCAAATAATAATGAATTTTTTTTTAATTATTGAAGCATGGTTCTTTTGCTTTACAGCAATATATAATATTTTTTGTTTTATCATAAAATAAATATTGTAAAGTTAGTATCTATTCAGTCTGATTTACTTGTTATGTTAGTCACGAAAACATGAATTAATTCAGTTATTTCCTTCTGGAAATAATATTTTTTACATTTTTTCCCCTGATCTCTTCTATGTTATGGGCACAGTTAGATTGGTAAGGTTGTTCATAAAGAATTTCCTTTTTTCTAACCATAGGACTTGTGACTAACATAACATCATTGTGTGTGACTAACATAACATCACTGTGACTAACGTAACATAACTGTTCAAAAAATGCTTAAATCTTAACCAAGCAATTTATTTTAGAAACAAATTAATTTATTGAACCTCTTATTATGAAGAAATTAGTGTGACCATATAAACTGCAGTAAGTTTTTTTTCAAAACAGTTTTTTTAATGGTACATTTGGGGTCAAAAGTTTATGCTGTAATTTGCGACACAAGTAATCGACATATGAAGTCAACATCTTCAATGAAAGAATTTTAAATGATTTCAAAGCTATGTGCGGCATCACTGTGCAATAAGTTTTTCTATGAACATATGGAGCTGCTGCTCACTTAAAAAACAGATATGACCCTAACTGCCTCCAGCATCTACAGGTCATGGAGTTTTATGACATTGGATCATGGAAAGTGCCCTCATGTATAGTACAACAGGTGGAGCAGCGTTTTACATGGGCAAACTTTGGTAATTAATGCATAGGAGTTATTTCAGGAATTAAAAAAACAAGAATTGAAGATTAACTGATTGTTTGTGAGTGAAAGTGACATGGTTGAAAAGAAAGAGTTAGACTTGTTGTTTGAAAACGGGAATCTCCGAAAAAGGTTTTTCGGAAAGAATGATATGCTGTAAATATGGAGAAATTAAAAATTTGTTCATTAAAAAATACAGGGGATGAAATCCCAAAAAAATAAGTTTTTTTTATAGAAATTGTGGAAGATGAAGCTGCTGATCATTTTGAAGGAAATTCTCCCGGACTGTTCCGAGATACAAAAAGTAAGAAAGTGGGTAATTTTATTGTGGTGATATTTATATGTTAAGTAGGTTTTAAACATGAATGATTATGAACTCTTCATGAGCAAAAGCTCTGAAGCAATTTTTGTGTTTCCCGCAAATGAGGACAAGTTTTAAATTTAAAGAACCCAAATTTCCAAAGTCTTGTCGCAAACATCTGCAAATTTCCGCAAACATTATTACAAAATTGAACTGGAAATTTTGTTTACAAGTAAACATGTGTATTAAGCTTCAATAAAATCTTGTTTTCAGTCTAATATTTGTACTAATATTACCTGTAATACACTTAAAGTTAAATGTCTAATCGTGTGTTATGTTAGTCACGTTATGTTAGTCACAAGCGATTTTTATTAAAACACTACTTTTTGCACTATCATTTAAAATATATGCCAAATTTACAATTATTAATATGAAAATAACCTTTCACATAGATACTATCAGTGAAAAAAATATTATTTTTTGGTTTAGTTTTAGAGAATTGTGTTGATGAACTTAATACAAAATTTTGAGGGTTGCAAATCTGTTATGTTAGTCACGTTGCTCAAAATGTTCCCTAACTGCCAAAAAGGAAAGTAATATTATTATTTTTGTATATTAACTTAAACAGCTCATCAATGCGGAGAAGAATAACACCTTGTTTTTGATATTGTGACAAAAATAAGGTTCGTACACAGAAAATAAGATTAAAAATTCATTCTAACTGTTATGTTAGTCACAATGGAATTACCCAGTAGTCTAAATTTCCTATAAAATTATTTGATAATTTTTTACAGTAAAATTTATAGCATATTTGTCATCAATTTCACAGAGTAAAAGCACAGGATATGGGATGCTTTTCATTTTTTGTCTCTGACAACTAATATGATGATAATAAATTAATAATATTGAAATTAAAATGAATTCAGTATACTCGAATTAGGGTTATACACAAACTTAAAACCAATAATTTTAGCAAATATCGATTTTCTTGCAAGGATGGGTCTAGTTTTACTATGTTTGCACTTCATAAATAAATTATTTACGTATCAAAAACTTCAAAAAACTTTTATCTGTACTTAATTTGATCAGAATTTGTATGATATATGAATTTTCAAAAGTATGAAAAGCACATAGGAATAGCACATCTATAACAGAATCTTTGTATCGTTTCGAGTGTCAAAGATAAGGAAAGAACAAGCACTTTCAGATAAATTTCTGATGACACAGTTTTGTGGATATCCTTTTCGAATAAAATAAATAAAATAATCTTATCTTTATTCATTTCTTTTGGATACAAGCTTTCTGCTGCAGTATACTTGAGAATGATATATTATATGTTAGAAGATTTAACATTCCCGTCAAACTAAAATTTTGCACCAATTTTCTTTTCACAAAAGGAGATGATGTGTTCTCTTTTTATTTATTTATTTATTTTTGTTTGCAAGCACTTCAGAATGAAGGAGAATTTAACATAATTGTATGTAAGGTGAATGATTAAACTGCTTTCTTATAGAGCAAATATGGTAAATCCCAGAGATAAAACGTTGATTTTACTTTCCTGTGAAAACTAAAAATAAGCACATATTATTGAAACCAATTGTCTGTTTTTTACCTAGACTATACTTTAATTACTACTAAAAACTCGCTTTTATCTTTTTTTCCGTCACTACAAAGCAGTTAAATTTGCATTCAATAGTTGAAAAAATTATTATATATATACAGGGTGTCCACTCCAATCGTGGACCAATAGCTAATTTCTAAACCATTAGAGATAAACATATAGTTTATTTAGGAAAAAATCTCCAAATTACGAAAGGAATTTTGGGTCTATTCAATGTTTTTCAAAAAATCAAATTTTGAAAGAGTTACGAAATTTAAATTTTTATACAGCCCCCCAGTCCTATCAATCATATTTAGTAAAACATTCTTGACACTGCAACGTTTAAAACTAAAAAAAATCACTCTTCTACCACAAAAATTGACCGAGTTATGACGTTTTGAAAAATCAAGATTTTGCGTTGTTTCATGACGTCATTGAGAGATCGCTCCCTCGATGCCGTCATGAAACAATGCAAAATCTTGATTTTTCAAAACGTCATAACTCGGTCAATTTTTGTGGTAGAAGAGTGATTTTTTTTAGTTTTAAATGTTACAGTGTCAAGAATGTTTTTCTAAATATGATTGATAGGACTGGGGGGCTGTATAAAAATTTAAATTTCGTAACTCTTTCAAAATTTGATTTTTTGAAAAACATTGAATAGACCCAAAATTCCTTTCGTAATTTGGAGATTTTTTCCTAAATAAACTTTATGCTTATCTCTAACGGTTTAGAAATTAGCTATTGGTCCACGATTGGAGTGGACACCCTGTATATGTATATATATATATATATATATACATATATATATATATATATATATATATATATATATATATATATATATATATATATATATATATATATATATATATATATATATATATATATATATATATATATATATATTATATATATATATATATATATATATATATATATATATATATATATATATATATATATATATATATATTTTTTTTTTTTTTTTTTTTTTTTTTTGCTATAGAATAATTTTTTTGCTACAACTTCAAGCCAAAAATAAATAATTCAGGTTTAAAAAATCATGTTACTTTGGTTTTGAAACTCCTTAAAACTTCACGTTTCTTAATGCTATTCGAAGTTTCAAGCACAGTAAATATGACTGAACTGCAGATCTATTTAGGTTTCGGTTCTATTCTTAATAATACACAAAATATGGATTAATATGCAACAATTATTTGAACCACTTCAATTCATAGAAGAATGCAACCGTAGCCAAATTCATACCTTTAGTGTTTTCTTTTTTTCGAGGGTAGCAATCAGTTACTGAGATTCGTATTTTTAAAGCTATACATAAACTACAATTTTTTTTAAACAAAGAAATTTTTTTAAACAAAAATTAGGCATTTAAATTTGCATTTTTTCACTGAATGTACCGGTAGACTCTACCCCAATCATGTTCAGGGTTTCCATTCAGTATTATTATGCAAACACCTCTTTTGTTTCAAAAGCTTAAAGATGACCAAAAAAAAGTCCTCACAAATCATTATTGAATCTGCCAATCAGAAAAAATCAAAAGATGTCACCAGACATTACGACTTTCTCATTGTTCAAGCTATTAATTAACTAGCTTTTTTTTTCACCCACGCTCGTTTAACTATGCATGCTTAGCTCATTTCTAAGTTCTTTCACGATATCCTCTTTGACTTGACTAAATTTTGAACAAATTACTGTTGAAGTTGCATGAATGTTTAGCATTGAACAAACGAGTCTTCCTAATTTATAAAGAGTTTACATTATCGAGGCTGTAGTTGTTATTCATAGAGCTGCAATTAGTCTAAATATAATGCACAAAATGCTGAGCATAATACTTACTAGTAGAGAAGATAATGCAAAACGCCCTTCCAAGAAATTCCAGAATATTTGAAGACTTGTTCCAAGCACGTTTAATTCTGGCAACCGGGAACAGATATTTTGGCAGATTTCCTGATAAATAAAAGAATTTTAAATGCACTCAGAACCAAATTTAATTTATTACATTATGCACTTAAAGTCATACAGCAAAGGCTTTGTCGGATTTTGTTGGTTTTTTTTTCGGATGTCGTTATGTCCAAAGGTTCACACTTCTCTGCAGTAAAAAAGGGGTTTCTTGAAACCCCGAAACATGTGCGAATAATTCATTTTAAATTTGCATTTATGCCGTTGTTTTTCCTCCTGTTACTCTTTTGCACCTATGTACTTATTCACTCTTTAGATTCAACATTGCTTTATCACTCTTACATGATCTTTATATAATTGTTTCTCATTTTTTGACTCTAGCAGCGATAAAAGTTTTGAAAAAAAAAGAAAGAAAATAAAGGAAAAGAATCACGGACTAATGCAATTTTTTTTTTCAAAAAAACTTTGTTAGTTAGTACAGAACTCCTACTAAAATTACTTATAAGATTTTTATGATACTTGAGAATTGTATTAAATGCAAAGATACGTCTTTATTGTAATTATTCTGCATAAATAACTAAATTTGCAATATAATCACGAAAAATTATGAATAATAATCACATAACTGAAGTAAACTCTTAGGTTTTTAAATTTCATTGGAAATGCGTATAACGAATATATGTTATACTTTTCTGTTGTTAACTAAGAAGAATATTCTTTCAGGAACTTAGTATCAAAGCCAGCTCGATTCACTTTTTTAAGTTTGCAGGAGAGACGAGAAACGTTCAAGAATGGGGGTATTTTCCTTTTATCAAAAATACTTTTTTCTGAAAAAGCACCTTCGAAAACATGAGGGGACTTGCTTTTTTCTCAATTTTGGTCCATTTTCCTTCTCAAAAGAAAGAAAAAATCTTAAGAGATGCTCAATCGCCGTTTCATTTTCACTGCTGACGTCGCAAGTAGACAAGTCGGTCTTAGCAAGGCCACTGTATAGACGAGCCGCCATTTTGGATTGGATTTTTCATTGTTGCGGATTGACTAGAGGTTTATAACTACCTTTTACACCAAAGTATCTTCATGTGTGACGTCATGCGAAACCTCGCTTTGTTTAAAAAATAATAATAAAACTAAACTGTTGTGAAAATATAAGTATTTTCTGGCCCCATGTTTTTTTACTTAACATCAATGTGAGTGACTAAAAGTAGTGCTTTTGACTGTAGGAAATACCGCAGATTGAGCTGTTTTTCATAGAAAAATAAGAGAATCAAATATAACATTAATACAATTGTTGAATGTGAAACAATAAAATGATCACAAACTATGACAAATAAAGGGAATTTGTGAAAAAAAAAAAATCTATTTATAAATGTGCTCCTACTTTGCTTGGGTACTTCTACTGAATTTACTCCTGCTACTGGAGCCTTTTTCTTCTTTTTTTCCGGCAAAGGCAAAGTTGGAGTATCTTCCGATGCATATCCTGTTGTGACATCAATGCGTATTGAGTCTTCTTCCAGTAAAGGTTTCTCTGTATCTTTCTTTTCATCTCCCTCATCTTCTTTTTCACTACTTTTCAGTGGAACATCGACATGATTTTTTTCAGAGATACCTATGTTTTCTCTCGAGTATGTAGTTTCTTCTTTGTTATCTGGCTGACTTATGTTCCCCTCTTCCGCATCTGTATACATATAGCTGCTTTCATTCTGTGATGTTTCCGTAGATGGATTCTCCCCCTCCATGATCTGCAAAAAAAAAAAAAAAGTATTGTAAATGTATGTAACGTTACACAGCTTCTTCTATTTGATCTTATGAATGTTAAGTCGTTTTTTCGACCCCCCAGCCCTTGCATATGTACCTCTGAACACATAAGCAGCCAAAGCATCCTTTTCGACCACCCCCGAGTTAATTACGAGGAGTTTTCTCGTGACGTCTGAATGTACGTATGTATGCATGCATGTATGTGCGTATGTACGTCTGTATGTATGTGTGCATATACGTATGTATGTATGTATCTCGCATAACTCAAAAACGGTATGCCGTAGAACATTCTTGTTTGGCATGTAAGCTCTAAGGGGGGTCTAGTTGTGCACTTCCCCTTTTGGTTGCATTCGAATAACACCAAAAGGGGTCTTTTATCCTTTAAGCTGTTCCGATTTTAAGAAAACTCTAATTGTTGAAGGAACGTTTCACGTGGCCCGCGTAAAGTTCCACCAGGCGTTAAAATTACAGTGGTATTATTCAAAGCGCATGTATATTAAATAAATAAATAAAATGGGGTAGGTTTGAACTCTTTTGATGAGGGCCAGTAAAATAGCGATGCAGTTTTTCTAAACTGTATAAAATAAACTCGTCTACGTTTTTTTCTGGAAATATTTTGCTTTTTACGTCAAACGGAGTGCGTTTAAGATGACTCACATGTCTTTACACTCATTCATTTCTCTAAATCTAATGTTTAAACATTTCAGAAGTCATTAATAATGTGCCAGAAGTCAGCTTTATTGAATAAACTAACACTGACTGCTAGATTAAATAATTTTAATAAGCAAAGATAATAAAATAGAGTACTTCTCACAGTGGTCGATTTTGCCAATCTAGCTGGACAAAAATACTTTCGTTTGTCAAATTTAGGTGTAAGTTTTAATATGGTTATTATATCAATAATAAACATAAAACAACATTTAAAAAAGTGTCTGTGACTAAGATCTGCACTAGAACTACTGTCTGAAGGACAGCAGTCTATATTTTAGTTCTTTTTTTCCATTGCAGCTCAGTTTCTTCAGATAATCTAATCCCGTATGTCTTAGGTCTTAGAATTATTTTGGTGCTTTGTAATTTGCAGGGCTACTTTGTTATCACTCGAAAAAGAACGTGTATTAAGTTTTTTTCTAATTTTTTTACCCAAAAAATTGTTTTTATGAATTGTTTTCGAATGTTTCAAAATATTTGATTTATGAGCAACTGAAGCTTTATGTCAAAAAAAAAAAAAAAAAATCTGTGGTACTTACATCCCTTGAATTACATTTCACTTAGTTTCTATTATGGTTTCATAGCATAGATATTTTTCGTTTCAAAAAATTTTTAACTTTTAGTAATAGGAGAAAGGTGGGCATAGCGGCCACCCTAAGGAACATCTATTTTTTTCCACCCCTAAACTTTATTGAAACATTTTGTAAATCCCTTCGACATTTAGTATGGTTACTTAGGCCTGATTAAAAATATAAACAACTAGATTTTTAAACTTTATTTGTACAAAATTTTTACTTTACCAAAAGCTGTCAAAGTGGCCACTTTGCCCCACTAGGTAGGGCAAAGTGGCCACTGCCGAAATAGATTAAGATAGTATGGAAAAAATGAAACGCATTTAGTTTCAGAACTCAGAACAGTTGTATTAGGGTTTTAAACAAAAATAGGCGTTACTAAAAGTATGTGAAGTTATGAAATCACTGGTGTTTACATAAATCACAAACTCATCGTCCTTCTCTTCGGTTCCTGTGCAGGCTTCGTGAGCCCATTTGAGGCACCCAGAACATCTAATCCAGCCTTCGTTGTCCTTAGATTTCGAGTAACAATCACCACAGAAAAAACAATCGACGTCGCTGACGGCTGTGACCACTTTGCCCTCTAGCGCGCCATTTTCGAAAGAACAATATTTCACGTACAACCCGTTGTTGTATCTACTGTTGAGACATATGAATTCAAAGCTAGAAACATGGTGTTTTGTACCATTGATGTAAAATTTACTTCACCTTGTCCTACAATAAACTAAAGCGAAACATGTGATGCACTTACCTAACATCAGAGGGTCAAAAAAGTGCAAAATTTGCGATATCTCAGTGAGTTTGCGTATGAGCGGCACCAAACTATAACACAACAACAACGGCTGCCGGGAGAGTACTTGAGTCTATTGCCGCTAGGCTGCAGTACTATATAGGGAGAAAAACTTCAAGTATCCACTTTGCCCGCAGTGGCCACTATGCCCACCCTTCCCCTACCTTTTCAAGAACGTACATAGCAATTTCTGCATCTCATCGTTTTCCTGGTTAACGAAGACTAATTAGAGTGCCAAAACTTTTTTTTTTTTTGAATTAGTACCTTCCGTTAGGGATGTAACTCTCCGTTTTTATAGTTTCGTGTTGATGCCTGATTCTTTTGAAAAAAAAAAAAAAAAAAAGGTAAACCGCGAGCGGTAGACTTTTGTTGAGAACCAAAGCACCTGGAAGTGTTATGACAGCTCTTATGTTAGCTCATCAAATAACTGTTAAGTAGGACATAATAAGTCTTTGTAAAAAAATTTAGTTTTAAGAATATTTTTTTTTCCTTTTTATAGAAATAGAAGAGCACCTTAACTTCATACCATCCTTATATTAAAGTAATTTCAATTTACAGTTTCAATTGCAAAATTTTGCACGCTATTCTTGACCTTATCCATACTCCAAACATTAAAATGCGTTATATCTTTGATTATACAATGCATTTAACGTAGCATTCAAACATAGTTATTGTAAACAAATATTTCTTTCGCTTACTCATGTATAGACGTAAACGCTGTCATTGCAATCAAAACTGCATTCTTAAAACGTTCGAACGCTCATATTTTTTTAAGTTACACAAGGCTGATAAACAAGGTTTGTAAATAAATTTACCATAAGGAGATAGTTAAAAAGTACACGAACTCCCCCAGCCCCCACCCGAATGAACATTTTCTCTGATTATAAGTTCATCGTTTCAGACTGAAAATCCATAGTTCCAGGACACATTACTCAAATTGCCGACAAGATCCGGGTATGATCTTTTGTACTCTCATTTGCCAATATATCCAGCACATAAAAATGTAACTTAGAGAACGGAGACTTGTGGAGCATTTTTTTGCTGCTCTAATAACTTTTAGTGTCATGGTATAAAATTCATTCATTTTTCATGTAGTGAAAAGTATATTTAAAATTTGTATTTAATGTACGGCCCTTTAAGATAATAATGAGCTTGAATGACACAATGATAAAATATAAGCACATTTTTTTTAACAACAGAGACAACAAGTAGCCAAAGTCCTTTATCTCCCTTCTAAAGCATCACAAAATTTACTATTACAATCCGTGTACTTCAAACCCTGATAGGAAAAATTTCAAGAACTAACCATCTAAATTAAACATGGTTTATTGCTCTGTAGATATTTCAGTTTCTAACGAAAAAGGTTTTGCTAAAAAATAACGATGTTGAAATTTTGATTTTTGTCCAGCTAGATTTAAAAAATCGACCACTGTGCGTCCGGCTTACACTAACCGTCAGATTAAATGCCCCAGTTATAATGTTTCATCTATACGCCCATTTAGTACACTGGTGGGCTAAAAAAAAAGCCTCCAGGTAAGAGTCAGGGGTGTAAAAAGAAGCAACTGGAATAGTGAACAGTAATTTTATACTAATTTCAATCTATAATTATAAGTTTAAGGGCGATTCTCTGTAAACTCGTCATTTTCCACACGGATTCTGTCCGGGCATGGTTTTTTGAAATATTCGTATAATTATAATACTATTGCTCAGAAAATGAATCTATTGCTTTGGTTCGAAAGAGGGCCAATTGAAGTTTGTGTTTTTCTGATAAATAATGATAGGGGGTAAGTCCCCTGCCGAGTATAACTAGGCAGGGGACTGTATAATTACACTTTGTTGCGTAACAACTGCAAAACTATTGGAACATAATTAGTTACGAGACTACCTATAAGTTTAGGCACAAATCGTGGCCATAATAACTAATATGTTTCACAATTAAACTAATTGAAACTAAATAAAGTAACGTTTCAACACCATTCTCAGCAATTTCCACAAATTCACACTGATTACTTTAAACTTCATGACAAAAAACATTTGCAAGAGTAACAGAGTTTTTCGATTGGAGCTTTGAATTTAGGGCAAGGGGACTGTTTGAAAAAACTGCGGACAGAACTTAAATTACAATTTTAAGTTTTAGAAATACGTAATTAGACCTGATTTCATAAAAAATATAGTTGCATTATTCTATTTCTAGATATTAATTGCCAAATGTATGTAGTGTTAATAGGTTTTTTTGAAATACTGCCTTCACATGTTAAATTATTGGATTGGAACAGCCAGGGGATTGTGTTTCCAGTGCTCAGATAATTTCTAGAAAAAAAAAATGTTAATCGCTCCAAATACAATTGGGCTACAAAATATTAATGCTTTACTTATATTTATAGCGATAACCATCTCATTACACTTTATTATTTTTAAAATATTTGGTCCGGACAGCATATTACGAGTTTACAGAGAATCGCCCTTAAAAGAAATCTAAAGGAAATCGGCATTTTCCAGCATGCAATCTTAGTTTGTACTTTTACGAAATATAATGTAAAACAATAGTCATTACATTATTATGTTGATGCATGTGATTAAACGAAATGAGAACAAGAGATGCTGTTGACGTTGATTGCGGTTATATTGAATTGCTGTTAGACCTCTAGGGGTGGGGTGATTAACCTTGACAAAAAGGATACATATCCCACTTGATTGCAGGTTATTAGACTCACTGATGATCCGTCAGTGTGATATAAACCGCATTAAATATTATTTTCTTGAATTGAAATAAACCGAGGACGGAAGTTTAAATACAGCACTTTAAGGGGAAAAAATGTAAATTAGCTATTGTTAAGGTATGTGACTGCATTCGGAGACTATTTGTTTTCCAAATTACCAAAATTCGAATAAAACTAAACTTCCAAGTAACACATCAAATGCTCTGTTACTTGTACGCGAAGAGAGTCTTTCATATGAGTTTCAAATAGAAGAGAAGAAAAATAAATTGGAAAACTACAATAGGGAAGATTTCGATACTATTAAAAGAGGGGAGGGGAAACGGTATCCATTTAAAAAATGGTCATCTCTCGAATGCGAATGGAGAAAGAATCTGTTGGTGAAAGTCTTGTTTCAGAGTTTTCACCAATTATTCTTTCACCAAAAAATCTGTTGGTGAAAGTCTTGTTTCAGAGTTTTCACCAATTATTCTTTCACCAAAGAATCTGTTGGTGAAAGTCCTGTTTCAGAGCCAGATACTACAACGTTCAACTTTTTAATTGCTACTGACAACATTCAATACCTTAAACTGTAAATAGTTTGGTGCAAGAGTTTTTTTCTTCTTATTTTTTCTAAAGACAATTTTAATATTATTAGTTGAAGCAATCAAGACTTGCACGTTCATCAGTTGCCATTACAGGAGATTTAAAAAGACAAAATACAAAAGTCAGTTTTAGTCATAACCCCAATGAACACGTTATTGTCATATTTGAGCATTCTTTTTTCTTTTCCCGAATCCTTTCATAATAAAAACAATCGGAAAGCCAAGCCTCGATGTGATAGGATTTATCAAAACTTAGGTTTTTGTGTTGGTAAAAATGTGCTGACGCCAAAAAGAAATAACAGTAAAAATATATAAACTTCGAACGGCAAACTTTCTTACAATGAAACTAAAACACAGTATTATCCTGCTATTGATAGGTGACAAAATCACTCACATTGATAGCTTTAAATAAAACTGTTGATTAAAAAATTAGGGGGAACTAGGGAGGTTTGATCCACGTTTTACAATTTTTTTTCTTACCGTTAGAAAATTTCCAAATTGACATAACTTGCTTCTTTATGAGGTCAGGCAACTATTTTAATTATTATTTTTCATTTAAATTAAATATTAATTTTTTAAACAATTTTTTAAGAGTGTTTGAACAGGGTCAAACCTCCTACTTAGGGAGGTTTGAATCGTCATAAGGGATGTTTGACCCACAGAGATTAAAAGTTAAAAAAAAATATGCTGAAATAATTGATTTTCTTATAAAATGCTATTACAAGGTAAAAGCAATAATTGCATCCACGGAAATACCAAAAATTGTTAAATAAATTTAATTATAATCAGTAGAGAGTATGATTTCTAGAAATGTCACAGTCAAATTTAATTTTCAAGGCAACTCTTTTTGTGCCTCTATTGATAATTGAACAAGGGGAGATTAATGATATCTATATTAGACACTGTAGCAATATCTCCTTTTTCAGAAGAAATAAAATACATTCATTAGAACTATGAAACTTTATAGAAAGTTTATGTTCTTGCATCTTCATGGAGCAACCAATATTGCTGTCCGTCCGTGAAAGCGGCGCCTAGCAATCGCGAACCATTCCACTTAAAAAAGGGGTGATGGGTTGTTCTTGGGAACTTACCGAAGTTTTGTATTTAAATCTTGCATTTTTGATATCCTTCTAAAATTTTCAAACATCTCTTCATCCTCTAAACCATTTCTTTACTGAGCTGTATTCACTTTTCATAGTGTAGATATTATTATAGAAGATTTGTTATTTGAAGAGTACATTATGCTGACGAATATAGATTGCGCCAACGTTAGCTAAAAAGACAGATAACAGCCATTAAAGAACTTTCTTTGATATGAAGAAATTCAAATAACGTATCTCATTCCATTTCTCTTACTCATTCAGTTTTCTTCCAAATAATTTAAATACGTATCTAACATAGATAACAGTTACTAAGTATTGTATTTTTCAAAAATAAATCGGTGATGTAAATTCAAAAAGTGGTGGTGTAAAACAAGTACTAAGATTAAAAAAATTCCAAACCCTGACGGCCAGCCTCATATTAAAACGAACTTCACTGGTCAGAAAACAATTTTAATTTAAATAATATTTAATTGTTTTCGAAAGCACTCATGGCATGCTCGGAAAAGGAAAAATAATCCTTACTAGTAAAATTTGCTAGTCGCAGAATGAAGAGCGAAAATTTAAAATGCTTTAAAAAATTCCTTATACTTAAATCAATTACAAGTATTTTAACTGTTAAAAAATAGAAATTGACAATAAATAGATAGGCATTTCAAATCATTGAGTTTTCTTTCCTTATAATTGACAGTGGTTTCCAATCGTGTGAATAAAAGTTTATCCGGATTTACAAAAGACGTTATAATTCGAGTTTTATGTAACAAGGAAGTTCCAAACACATTCTATCAGACGCAGACAAAGGTTTTCTTTATTTTGGTACTACCATTTTAAAATTTCAATTATGTTTGTTTTAATTTCAAAATTTGCGAAAAAGTTTTGAAGGTTTTTAATTAATATCTTCGTTAATTAATGTCATTCGAAGATGCAACCTAGCTAAGAACACTCTCGATAAAATCTCCTACCAAGCAATTTTTTTCTTCAAAATCGGTCCATCCGTCTGGGCGCTAGAGTGCTACAGACAGATACACAGATACACACACACCTCAAATTTATAACTCCCTTCCTTGTTGCGCGATGGGTTAGTAATAGTTGCAATAAAGGAGCAATCACAATGTTAATTTATTTAAAAAAAAATTGATATTGCATTGTATTTCAACTATCTGTACTAGTTTCAAAATGGTTAAAGTGGGGGTCTAACGCTAAGGGAGTCTTTATCGGGGGTTTGATCATTGCTTGAATGGGACTAAATATACATTAGTTAACTTCTGCTCCTTACATTTTGTAAAGTTTTGCTATCTACATATTTTCTATTGAAGCTTTAATTGAATTTCTTTTATTTTCTTCAGACTTTTATTCTCGCTGTTTTTAATATAAAAACTGATACTTATTATTACACTATACATCCAAAAGTATTGGGACACTTGGGTGATTCCAGGGTCATGTAAGGGAAAATTAGCAATAAATTATCGTCATAATTTCATATATATATACAAATTGATAAAGGCTGCGAGTTAAAAGTTTGTTTTCCCAGTGAAAGTGACTCGTGCGATGCTTTAATAAATAAATAAACAAATAAATAAATAAATATAAACTTATGTTTCTGGAAATTGCAACACCATGAAGGAATCATCATAATTGAATGAAATTTAATTCACAGTTGAGTGATAGTGGTACAAATAAATGATTAAACTTAGAAAGAGCCAACAAACAATAAAAAAATATTGAAATTAATATTTTATGTAGCCGCCACGCGCTGCAATAAGTGTTGCTACGCGACGTGGCATGGAGTCAAACAAATTTTTAATGTCTGCCTGATCAAGAGCATTCCATACGGTTTGTATGTAGAAGCAACAAAACGAGGATCACGAACGAGACGCCGACCAACGAAATCCCAGACATGTTCAATCGGCGACATATCCGGGGAATACGCTCGCCAGGGAAGAAGCTGTACTTGCTGCGATTCAAGGAGGGATTGAACAGTCTTAGCGACATGAGGGCGGGCATTATCCAGCTGAAATACAGCGCCATGAAAGCCTTGAAGGAAGGGGACAGCTTGAGGCTGTAGAACTTCACTGATGTTCCGGTTGCTGTTCAGGTTACCCACGATTCGTAGCAATTGAGATCTCCGTGATATGATATGGCACCCCAGACCATGACTCTAGGTGTTCGTCCACTGTGACGTTCGATAATGCTCTCTGGAGGGTGGCGTTCATCGGCATAGCATCGGACGCGAATGCGGCCATCATGGTACCACGAATTAAAGCGGAATTTGTCAGAAAACACAACATACTGCCAATCAGCACGCCAGTCCTTATGCTGATTGGCCCATTGTAACCACAGGAGGCGATGGTTTAGCGTGAGGGAGATCCTGTATAAAAGAGTCTTTGCGCGCAGTCCACGCTGCAGCAGACGTCTGCGAATTGATAAAGCACACAATGAAACACTTGTAGCTGTTGACCACTGCGCTGTCAGTTGTCTAGAAGAAGATGTACGGTCCGTCTCTAGTCGGCCATGCGGATCAGGTGTCTATCATCATCGCATGCTGACGTCACATTTAGGGGTCCACTCCCAGATTTCCGAGTTGTCCGACACTCGTCCATCCACTGCTTCCAAACACGCATCTCTGTGCTGCTGTTACGCTGCACACGAGCGGCCACTTAATGATAAGACAATCCAGCTTCACGAAGACCGATGATCCACCCCCGTTCAAACTCCGTAAGTTGTTAAAACCTCGCTCATTTTCGTCGAAGAGGCATAAGCATCGTCTGAGCTAACGTTTATCAAAAGCAGATAACCACCTATAACCATACACGATTTGCTGCAGCCGCCTATTTATTCGGATAAATCCGACATTCCGAGGGCGCTGCTCAGCGTACGCATGCGCTACGAGTCTAAAATTCTAATCATTTGCATATCATACCCTACTTTGCATTTGCTGAAAATTTCAACCCATTCGCGCAAGTCCTTCATGGTGTTGCAATTTTCACAAACATGAGTTTATATATGTGTGTGTATATATATATATATATATATATATATATATATATATATATATATATATATATATATATATATATATATATATATATATATATATATATATATATATATATATATATATAATTGGTTTCTTTTAGATTGAAGTTCTTCTATCACGTGCGGGACACTTTTGGATATCAGCTTTAGAGTTCATGATTCTGTCAATACATTCTTCAAATCAGTTGTTGCATATGTATTGAATATATATACTATGCTTCCCAATTAAATATTTATAGCGTAAGTTTAAATGGATAGTGGGGACATCCACTAAAAATCTGTCATTTTTTCCCACTCGTGATCACTCTACGTATCGCGTCAAAAGTAACATTTAACTAAATATTTAACTTAATATAATTCCCCTCTAAGGAATTGCACGCACATAAGTGATTTGTTAGGCAAAAAAAGGAAGAAAATGCTTATTGCACTCTTTAAAGTTGTATCTAGATTTGTCACGTGCGGGACGAAATGCTTGTTTATCCGTGGAATAGCCTACTTTTAAAAATTCATCTTACGAGTTTCTCGAGAAACAACAGACAAATTGTTCTCTAGCTTCTGTCACATAAAATTATGCTTAAGCTGACATTTTAATAATATAATATATAGAGTATAATATTGGGTCATTTAAAAAGTCCTCGCGCTTTTTTCTAACCAGATGGTTTGACGTATATATTTCGAGCAACACTAATCCAATTGCGTTATATGAGTATTCGTTTGAAAGGTGGCATTTCAGGCTACCTTTTTGTGACCACGTTCAAGTATTTCGCCAATCGAGTAAAAAGTTATAGTACTTTAAAAATAACTGAAATATCTGAAAAATGCGATGGGTAATGCTTTTTCACTGCAAAAAAGATAAGAACGCCACAAGAACGGCCGATGTTTTTAAAAAATGTTATGTAAGGATGCAATGAGTGAACGCCGTAATCAAAAGAGGTATACTTTATTCCGCCCCGGAAATTTCGATGTCAAAGATACGCCTCTCTCTAGTCGGCTATTCACTGAAAAAGTCGATGAAGTTTTTCAACTGGTTTAGCGGGACCAACACGTAAGCTTTTAAAAGATGGAGGAGACACTTAACATCAACCACATAACAGTTTGGGATTCTGTGAAGACAACAGGTTGCTCAAAGAAGCTCCATGTTTGGGTGACACAAGAATTACCGAAAAAAAAAAATTGATCGACAGAGCTACCCTCAGTAAAACGCTTCTAAGGAGATCCAAAATCGATTCTTTTTGAAGCAAATTATTACAGGAGATGAAAAATGGATTAGATACGAGACAATGAAATGCATGCGATCTCGGTAAAGGGTTTTGACCCACCACAAACGACTTCAAATCCAGGATTGACGGTATAAAGGTGTTTCGTAGAAATGGAAGGGCATTGCTCATAATGACCTGATACAACCTGGCGCAACAGTAAATTCTGTCCTCTATTGGGCATAACTCAACTGTTTCAATGAAACAATCAAGAAAATGCGACCAGAATTGACCAACAGAAAAGGAGTTGTGTTCCACCATGATAGTGCTAAGCCACACTCATCTTTGATGGCTTAGAATAAATCGAAGAAACTTGGTTATGAACTTTTGGTACATCTAACGTATAGGCCGGACCTTGCTAATTTTGATTATCATTAGTTTCAGTCTCTGAAAAATTCTTTTGATGGCAAAAAATTGGCTAACTGAACAGTCGCTGAAAATCACTTGGCTAAGTTTTTCGCCGATAAACCTCAGAAGTTTTACACCAATGAAATTATGCATCTACCGAGGGAATAGCTAAAGGTCATAAATAATAATGAGCATATGCACTTAGATTAAAATTAATTTTCAAATAAAAAAATTCTTACTCAAAAACTCACGAAAAAAGGGCGAAGACTTTTTAAATAACCCAATATATGGAATAAGCTGTAAATTTCAGATACTAGGTCTCTTTAAAACGTACGATTATTTTGTAAATTTTTACCAAAAGTATTACAAATATGGTAAAAGCACCAAATATGGGCCAGCAGTGGCGGACCTTGGGGTTGGTGGGAGTGTTTCTTACCAAGGGAGCAACAACTATTGCAATTTGCCAAGATTATTTTAAAAACATATTATGATTTGTAAGATGTTTTTTTTTTTAAGATTTTTTTGTAGGGAAATTAGTTCAAATAGAGTCAGAAAGAAAAAAAAGAGAAACTTTTGCAAAAAACCAAAAAAAAAAACCCAGCAGAACTCTAAATATAGGGCGCGCATCCAGGGTCAACTTCATACTTCTACACAGCAATGGTATATCTGAGAGGGGTGAAGAACTACTTTCAGCTACGGAAGAGGGTGGCATTTTAATTCTCGATGGGAAAAGAAATATTTTGAAAAGTTTTTCAAATACCATAAAAAATAGTGTCTATTAGAGACCAAAAGGGCAGAATACTCCTTCCGCAAAAATTACCAAAGATCGTCTTTTAAAGCGACATCTTCAAATTTTCCGGGCGAGCGTCTCCTCCCCTCGCGCCAACTTTAAGGATCCCCGTAATTTTTTCATCAATTTCGAAAAGTTTCCGGTGAGGGCCTCAAATCTCTCTTCCCGAAAACATCACCAAAAACTTCTCTTTTCAAATGATAATTTCAAAATTTTTCTGAGAGAACCCTTCTGCCCCATTATTCCTTGTCCCTAAAATATTCGAAGATAATCTACAGTTGCGTTTTTAAAGTTCAATTTCGAAAAATCGTTAGGGTAGGGCCCTCGAAACTCTCCTGTCCCAACACTTAAATTTACCAGATGATCGCCTGAGTTTTCAAAACTGAGATGTTAAAACTACAATTTCGAAAATTTTCCGAGAGAGAAACCCCCGGAGCCCCCTAATTCTAAGTAAATAATTTACGTACGATCATGTTCGAATTGCTAAGTTTTAGATATGAATCTAGTAATGACTCCCTTCTCTCTCCTAAACCAGAAACTTGAATCCACTTTATCTCTCTATACTTATATACGCGTTTGACAAATTTAAGGCACCGCTAAGTCTCTAACCCCCCCCCCCCCCCACCATATACTCACACAGGTCCTCGTGACGGCTCTGCTTGAATTAGGACCCTTTTTACGCCAGTTTAAATTTTCTAATAATAATAGAATCTTCATAATATATTTTAATTTTGGTTGTGCATTTTCCTCTGAAGTTTTTTTTTCTTTTTTTAGTAAATATGACAATCATGGTGTTTCCAGACAAAAATTTCAACATTGATGCCTTTTCAAAATAAAATGCATTATTTTGAATAAAACAGAAAAATGTACTATGTGCCCTTGGTTACAAACACTATTAACGCTTCAGAATGAATTGCAAATATTTTTTATTTTTTATAAGTTCTGTGAGGTGGTTGGGGGCATCCCCAATTTTCACTAAGAACCTTAAATAACATAGATGCGCCACTCAGAGCACCGTCTGTTTTTGTCATTTACCGCTCACATGTAACTATAAAGTTGAGCAAAAAATGAAATTCAGGATTTGGGGATGAGGATCAAATCATTTCAAAAGAAACAAAAAATTTTTGAAACAAAAATTTTAGGTATGAATTTTTATGTTGAAATAAGTCCGCGTTCGCTTACACGGATAACATCCTGTTGAGGGGTTAGACAAAAAAAAACTAGAAAAAAAGAATTTGCATTTCATAAGGGAACTACTGTGGACGCCGGTTAATTGAATCAGCGGTTAATTGAATCAGCCGTTTTGATGAATCAAATCAATGAAAACAGAGCAATATCCAGTTTTATTGAATTTGCCGCTTTATTGAATTAAAACTGGAATAAACATGATTCATATAAGCAGCGGCCACTGTATATGCACTTTAACCAAAAAATGCTCTAGGTTTAGTTTACCAGCGAGTCTATGTGAGACTATTTAAGCATTTTTGACTCCAACGGTTCACCTCCTGCCCATTTAAAGATGAGCTTAAGCAATGGACACACACAGCACCATTTTCATCTTCACTTTCACTAGCCCATTTTTCCTTTTCTGAAGAAAAGGAAACTTGTTTCACCCAATATTACGAATTTCGCCCAATACTGCAATCTACCACTTGCGAGCTTCTCCAACCTGATGTTCATTCTGAATCACATGTAGAAGTTTCACTTGAAATTGAAAAAACTCGGGAAAAGCATGCACTGGACGTTAACAAAGAAGAACTTATGAACTTGAAATTTTCAACGTATAAGAACGGTACAACCTGATTTCTGTAGCACTGTAAAATAATAATAAAAGCGAAATTGTCAACTAAGGATACCCCTCTAACCTCAACACTTGCTTCTCAGATCCATTGCTTCTTGTTACAACACAAAGCATCAAAACTTACACAACTAGTTTTAACATTCTCCGTAAATGCCAAATGCATCCATAAAATACATAGACACCCAATGTTAGTAAGTACCGCAAAAGGGATTATAAACGACTAATCTGTTTTTATCACGAATCTCACCGTAGTAACACTGAATGATTGCAAACAAGTCTTGCCGATTCGCTTATCATCCCAATGATTCACCGCCAATCCGAGAATAAATCCAATTCGACTCATTAAGTCACTGATATACTTTTAAAATTTTATGATATTCTACTATAGTTTTTTATTAGTTGACACATAAACTTGCCAACTAAAAGAAACAGCATATTTTAATCCATCCCGGAAAATTTGCGTGCTTAACTTAAATGTCCGGAGTAAATTGTATGGAAAATTTTAAAGTAAAGTTCTGTATTTTTTTGCTGTTATATATAAGTCTGATATTTTCAAACGCTATAAAATAAAATTGTGCTAATTACAACCACACAGTCTCTGACATTTTTAAAGCAAGGCATTTTAATACAGAATCGTCGCTTATCTTTCTAAATCTGAATAAGTAGCGTAGAAACGCACCTCAAATCACCCCGGAAGTGACCGGAAATGCAGGAATTGAACCACCATCAATCTCACAAAACTAACTTCAACTACATTAAATATGTAACTCATACAAATCTCAAAATTTTCGAGTAATAAGGATAAGTGTACTTACCGTACCTGGAATTTCACCAAATTTCTAAATGCTTCTCCTCCAATGCCGCTCCTCTGATAGGATTTTGTTATCAATCAACTAAAAAGGCATGGAATCAGTTCTCAGGAAGACCTTAGTCAATAGCCAGAATTCTTAGTTGAAGGTATCACTCGCAGCGACAGCTTCAAAGTTCATGATTTTCACTTATCTCCCGTTAGATAAAGATAATATCGGCAGGTATTTGTGGAGCATATTTACCAGAAATCGATGTGATACTCAGGTAAGAAAAAATGGTGAAATGCATTGAGGTATCGCGCGCGGGTATAGGGTATAGGGATCAGGTCAGATGAAAGGGACATCTAATAGTGATCACTTATGTTGCAGAAAAGGATATAAAAATAATAGAAGGTCCAAGAAAAAATAAAGAAGGTTTAAAATTCATAATACTTTTACAAAATTATTGTACCTTGTATAACGTTATCTCTAATGCAGTAAAAAAAAAAAAATACATTAATTTTCTACAAGACTCTCATCTAAAGTGTGTTGAAACTATAGTGGTTCAAATTTACAGTATAACAATGTTTAGTTAGTAAATTGTAAACTTTATGATACATTATAAAACAATAAAAGGTTAAGAAAATAGATTTTTTTACACTGAAATATGAATAAATTTCAGTGTTCGCTTTCAAGGAAAGCCCAAAACTGCTACTAATAAGATATTTTCTGCAACTTTCAGATACTTTCCGATAGACTTTCGTAAGGTTAGATTTTTGCAAAACATATTATCAGAAATTGATGCGTTTCTCAGGTATGAAAAAGTGGTGAAATACATTGAGATATCATGAATGGTTATGATTCAGGAATTGGGTCCGAAAAAAATGTATGATAAACTTAATAAGGAGCACTCGTCCAGCAGAGAGGGTAAATAAATCAATAGAAGATCCCTCCACTCTGAAGAGGGCCTGGAATTCAAAAATATGTTTACAATATTGCTGTAGGTTGTGTATGAATGCGTTTACTGAAAAAACAAAATATTTACCATCGATAAACCCCTCATCTCTTCCCAAAAAAGTGAATCATATATATTTTATCTCAAAGACGTTTTTATTTTGTGACAACGCCATATTTTTCTTTCGACTACACTGTAAAATTAGATGTTGTTTTTACAGTATAATACAGCTAAGTTTATAGTAACAAACTGTAAAAATTGCTAATTTTACAGTACTAAATTAAAATTGTTGCTTTACCGCAATAAACTGTAAAATTGCTAGTTTTACAGTTTATTACTGTGCATTTTAGTTTTAAACTGGAGCCTCTGCTGCCAGTATTATACTGTTGTTTTTACAGTACAATAGATATAATCTTGTGGTTATAAACTGTAAAATTGTGGTAATAAACTGTAAAATTGCTGCTTTACAGTAGTAAACTGTAAAATTGCTATTTTTACACTTTATTACTGTGCATTTTACAGTTTTAAACTGGAACCTCTGCTGCCAGTATTATACTGTAGAAATAACAGTTTTTTTTTTGCAGTGTACATCAATCTTCATCTGTAAGCGATCATTAAAATAAAAAAAAATCCCCTTCTTTCGGAGAAAAATAATTTAGGTATTAGTTGTTTCTTCTTAAAAACCGATTTTTTTCCGTTTTTTAACTTCAATGCATAGCATCTCGAAAGGAAGACCTATTGGCTCAGTTGGTTAAAGTGTTAGAGCTTTGTACTGATAATGCGAATATGGTAAATTCTAATACCCGTGGGTTGAAAAATATCGTTTTAATGAGTTATTTTCTTCATCAGATTTCTGATCCAAATTTCCATGAATATATAATTTGCACTCATTACAGATTTATGAGCTACAGTTCTTTTGTTGTTGAATCAGGAAACGAGACAATTTTAAGATTATAAGTCACAGCATAACAAAAAAAATATTTTTGCAAAATGGAATTATCGATTTCAATTATTTATGTTTTATTACGCATTGATTTAGTGTCATGGGATTGATCCTGGCATAGGTCAGAAAATTCAGTATTTGAATGACTAATTTTCCTCAGCTGAATTCTGATCCAAATTTCCGTGAGCAGGGGAGACCTTTGTACCTAGGGCCACCTTTTTTCAATTCATAAAAACAGAGAAACGGATTTGTTTAAAATTGTGAAATTGATACACACACGTCATATTATACTTATTGCTTCCGATTGGGATTAAAATAAATACTTAAAATGATAAATTCTGTCAAATAGAAGGTTTTTTAAAAAACTTTACAAATGGCCCTAGGTACAAGAACCCATTGTACCTAGGACCCTAGGTCATTGTACCTAGGGCCATTCCCTGAAAGTTGTTTTTCACTCCATAATCAATAGAAAAAAAGACATTCACTTCCGTGTAAAATGATTAATTGCTAGAATAAATAGCATAAAATTTCCATTAAAAAGGTGTTTTTGTTGTAGCTGCAAGAGATGAGGAGATAGTTACTCTCAAAGTTCGTGTATTTTGAGCCAGATTCCGCTGCGTGAAAGAAAAGTAATTTGTAGGCCTTTCCGCAGAGTCTCAAAATAAAAAAAAGGGGAAGGGGGATAGTTTTTCAGAAATTCACAAAGTTTTTAAATATATATCTACATCTCTTACAATAAAAAATAAACAACTTTTTAAAAGTACTCTTTTGCTCTTTTATATTTCAATAAATGATTTCACTAGCAAGTGAATAGTTTTGTAAAACGAAAATTAAAAAAGAAAAAAGCGCCTAAAGTTCAACATGATGGCACAAGTTTTCGCTACTTCTTGCCATATTTTGATAGACATCCCGGTAGAAAAATGCTTCTCTAATTATAATTATGTGTAAAAGTTGCGTTTCAGTAGTTTAAAAAAAAAAAAAACAGATGTGCGTAGGAATTGACAGTGGGATCTTTTACTATAAGCTTTTTTTCATTGCATCCGAAACTTCAAAAGGCTTTCAGATTGAAACAACGATTCCTTGTAACCCCGAAACACAAGTAAACAATATTTTAGCAGCTTGTTCTATTACTCTGTTAGTTTTCGCAGAAACTTAATGTTGGAAATGAAGCACGCAAATTTTCAATTTTTCAATTTTTATTAACATCGATAGTTGTACATTTTTCGCAAATTATATCTTTACATTTTCTAATGTACGATGAATATAAGATTTCTATAGAAGTAATTCTAAAATGTTCATTCAGATTGTATGTATAAAAATTGTGATTCATGAACGAACAGTATGTTTCACAACGTAGGAACATGGAAAACTTCATTTTAATCAAACTAAATGGCAACAAGTATTGGAATAAACTTTCAATAAAAAACAATAAATAGATAAATTTGCTAGTAATGCAATGCACTTAAAAATGCTTTTCAAATATTAAACCATCCAAAAATAAGAATAAGTCAACCGCTTCAATCTACTTAGCTTGAAACAACAATCACCTTTGCTCAAATTCTAATTTGCAAAGTTAATTGCTCAAAATGTGACCTAATTGACAGCTGAAGATGTATTTTCCAAAATGACAGTTCAAAAACATAAAAAATGTGTGCTGAAGAAATATCTAAAAAATGAATTTAAAAGTTTTAGTTTATTTTACAACAATGTTATGCTCTCAAAAATGCTTTAAAATTGGCACATGTAAAATTAAGATTCTTCTTTAGTCTACTTAATATGGCACAATAACTTTTTTCTTGGACTCAAATATGACAATTACACTGATCAAATTGTTAATAACAGTTTATCATAAGTACTCTTAATTTGACATAATTCAAAATTAAAAATACATAAGTGGGAGCATTCATATGTTTTTTATAGAAATTTCTTTAAAAATTACACACAGTTAACATGAAACGTTAATTGATCTTGTAAAATATTTGAGTAACTTTAAAAAAGATAGACAACATTTGCATGAATTAAACAGCGGTATTTTATTTTTGATTTGAAGAAGAATTGAATCCCATGACGCAAGAAGGAGACAGATTAGCTTTTGGCCGATAGCAGAGCTCCAATACATAAGACATAATTTTATGTAGGTAACATAATATTTTATTCAATAAATGTCATTAAAATTGGTTTCATAGAGACGAATTCTAACATAATATTGAATGTAAGAATTTACAAAGTTGAAGTATTAAAACTTTTTTTTTCCATTTTGTGATTCTAGAATTTTTTTTAAATGGAGCTGACCCCTCTTCTTGCGCTGAGATCTTCAATCACTTGTTATTAACAAACAATTAATATCACAATTTTTCGTTTTTGAACGCAGGTTCAAAGTATCACCTTACCAGTCCAGTTTTAGAAAATTTCTAAAACATCAACAGAGTTCAATCACGCCTATCACATTCTATCACTCAACTCTTACTGATTGATTTCTCCTCAAAAAGGAATTAAAATGCTACGTTTAATGTTTAAAAGCCTGTTTAAATAGTTTTAAACTTTTCTCAAGATAAATCTCCGGATACGTATGGGTTTGTCTTTGAGTATTGATTCTCCAGGAATAAGAGTTATTAATTTAAACTGTGCTCAGTTATCCATCAGTAAAACTAATCGATACTATGGAAACTTAATGGCAATCAGATTATAAAAGAGCATTAACATAAAGATCATGAACAGAAATACGTCCTAGAAAAAATAAATAAAAAATGCGCACTAAAATTTATAAAAGAAAAATTCATGATATTTCAGGTGGTAGTTTTATACATTCCAAGCAATAAACTGATATGTATTCATTTAAAAGACTATTTTAAAAGTTTTAATCTGTTACGAAAATGAATTTTCTACGATTTTATGCTATGGTTTTTTTTTTTTTTTGATGGCTTAGAAAAAAAAAATATTTTAATAAAAAACATTTAGTTCGCTATTTGAGAAAAAAAGCAGAAGCTGTATCAAATTGCATAAACATAAAGCAATAGCAGTTTGAAGGTTAAAAAATAAATGAATTAAATTCTTATTATTTTAATTTCGACACGAAATTTTCTTCTACAGATAATACTATCAAATGTATCAGATCAAAGATTACTTTTCTCGTACTTTATGTATTCTGAAATAGGCATTATATTTGTTTCAATAAAAATTTCCGCAAGAGGTTTGTATCTAAAGCCAAATAGGAATTCTAATCTTTATTTAAATGTGACAATGATGAACTTAAATTAAATTATTAAACACATCAGTATTTCTGTAATGAAAATAAAGCTCTACATACTTCAAATAGTTTGATTTTTGAAAATGTATTTCTATTTTCAGACATTCATAAAAATACATGATTTATGTTTACGCTATGCATGAAGCTATATTCATTAGTAAATAGTGTTTATATTTTTGCTAAACGTATAGGAAGCAAATTTTTCATCCGATGTTTCCAGGAAAATTTTTATACTATTAGAAAAGTTACATTAAACCAATTGTATATCAGTAAAAATGTTATTAATAGAAAGTAAACTCGGATATAAATTATGAAGTGTTTAAAAACAGTATTTTAATAGTTATAATATTTATAAATTGATTTTTGACCACATTTGAGTGTAAGTGGAAAACACATAAAGACTGCGATCAAATTTCATAATTTTTCAAAGAAACTGAAGATATATACAAGAGCTTGCCTGATGCTCTTGTAATCAATACAAGTTTTTCAAAACATAAAGAAATTAAGACACTTTTATGAGTCATCTTACTTTTTTAACATTAAAGTTTTGATACTAAATAAAGACATGAAAAATTGCGAGTGATTTTTAATCCCGATTTTAATATGCAAATTCTAAGTTTTCTAAAAAGTATGTGCAAAAAACAAACTGCTTGCATTATTTTTATCAATTAGTTGTAATCAATTTAGTTTGGTTGTTATTGCATGGCATGTGTTTGCTTATGAATTTTAATCACATTTAATCATGAATTTTAATCACATTTAATCATGAATTTTAATCACATTTAATCATGAATTTTAATCACATTTAATCATGAATTTTAATCACATTTAATCATAAATTTTAATTACATTTATTCATGAATTTTAGATTTGCTTTTACAAAAGGATTGCAAGTAGAGCAATAAAAAACGTTAGTGTATGTCGCCACAGTATATTAATGAAACGTAATTACAAGACCCGATGAATTACATTAAAATTTTAACTGCTTGTATTGCATGCGATTCAATTCAATTCAAAATTGATTTATTGATATTAATCAATTAACCTAGCTGCAAATCATAAGGTGAATCATTTTATTAGAATTTAAATCAGACCTCCATAAATGGAAAAAAAGTATTTTTATTGAATTATGCAAAGACAAAGTTGCATTTTAATTCTTTGGTTAAATATGAAGCATTACATTTTTACCTAGTACAGTTGTTTAAACTGAACCACAAAGTTTTTTTATATTAACTTAAATTTTGAATGTAATATGCTATTGATAAACTTTGAAATATTTTTTTTTTTTAAATGAAATGATAAAATATAATCGAAATAGTTTCTTTTGGTACTGATACAAATAATTTTATATTTCAACAAATAATATATTGCCCATGGTAGATTTACTTTTGATGATGTTCGTGAACTAAGTATACTTTTAAGTTAAAAACGAAGGCCTTTCTTTGTGTAGCAGAGACAATTTTTCTGCATAAAGCTGCTCTTTTAGTGAACTCACATTTCTTGTTAAAATTGTTTCACATCTGCAAGAGTATTTGTGCATAAGAGTTTATGTAGTTTGTATATGAGTGTATGTTGTATGAATGTATGTGCATGAGTGCATGTATATGAGTGTATGTACGTATATGATTGAATGAATATAAGCGTATGTATTTGAGTGTATATATTTTATATGACTGCATGTATATGAGTGTATGTATATGAGTGTATGTAAATGTATGTATTTATATGAGTGCATGTATATGAGTGCGTGTATTAGAGGGCATGTATTTGATTGTATGTATGCATGTATGTGAGTGTATGTGAATGAGTGCATGCATATGAGCTCGTGTATATGAATGAATGAAAAAGGGATATGTTATGAGCGTATGTGTATTAACGCATGCATATGAATATTTCTTATGACCTTTGGTAGATTAATAAGGGAATTAGAATTTAGGATGAGTTTTTTTTTTTTTCAAAAAGTATTATTTATTGCCATATTTTCTTGCATAGTTTCATTTATTTACCATAGAACTTTACGTAAGAAAAGAAATGAACTGTATGTGATGACTTTGCACAGATACATTGATCAGGACAGATGAACGTAAAAAAAAAAAAAGGAATGGATTGCATAGAATATCTTTGCATAGATATATTATTCATGACAGGTGAAAACTGACAAGCCATATACTAGACTCTCACTATCATATATTTACTTAAGGTTTTATGTTTCAAAAATTTGATAGCATTAATTTAAACGATTCAACTAGCCGCGTACGGGCGAGGTTCCTTTCTTTAACTACTCTCTTTTATAGTGAATATACTTAAATTGTCATTGACTCCTCAACTGAGCATATTCCAAAGAAAATCTTTTTGCATGCATTTTCTATGCTTAAAAATTTGTCTTAAAGCATTAAATAGCGTACTTCCCAACTTTAGATAATCGTCTAATATTGATTTGTAAAAAAAATAATCGAGGATAATAAATTTAACAGCTACGGTGTCATTGTTCGGATCATATTAAATTGAATGTTAACTAAACAGGGTGAATATGTGAATGTCTATAAAATACATTTAATAACAAAATTTTAGTACAAAAATTTTAAGAGTTTTTTTCTTCTTCAAATTTGAATTGATCTGTTAAAATTTTATATATAACTCAGTTTTTGTTAACTCAAACAGAGTATGGAATTGAAAGAAAGAAAAATTGTTTTAAAAAATACTGCATAGTACTTAACAAAAGGATAAATAAAAAAAATAACTCAGCAGTGCTTTCGGAAATAGTTTAAACTGAGCCTTTTAACTACTACAATTATTTCTTGAAAATATATGCAAATAAAAAAATTGTTTTTTTTTTTTTTCTGTTTGTTTTGACGTCCGCTTTGATTTCGACTGTAAAATTTGCTTAAATCAAAATAATACGATGTTTACGGTTATTAGAAAAGCTCATTCATTCAAAATGTTCGTATCCCAAATGTAGTTTTTCTATACCAGTGGAATCAGCTTTTATCATTTTCAATTAGTCAAAGATATAAATTTCAAAGACTTATATTTCAGCACATATAATTGAAAATTTCCCTGCATGACATGGCAGTGGCTACGGTTTCGCTGCTACAGCCGCAAGATACAATGAGAGATGAATTTTTTTTGCTACTGATGAAGAAGTAAAAAACTTCTTAAGAAATTATTAAAATTTATTAATTTAGTCAGAAATCCTTGAACCCACACAGAAAGAAAGAATGAGAAAAGAGAAAATTGAAAAGAGAGAGAGAGAGAGAAGTCACGCATTCAATACGAATGTATGACTTGATTAAGAATTTTAATTCACTAAAGTAATATATTTTTTCTCTTTTCAGTTTAAATACAACATGCTTATTTGAAAAAAAAAACATTAAAAATGATTGAAGCATTATCGTACTCAGCTAAAAGCTTTTAATTAATAAAGAGTATGAAGTCACTAAAATAATTCAAATATGGAGACCAATCAAGGATTTTTATTTCCTACAATGACCTTAGATTTTCTACCTGTTCAATTGAAGCATGATCATTTTAAAAATCATATGAAAGAGATTAATATAATTACTGCTCTTAACTATGAAATCTATGTGTTGAATGTAATCATGAAGTTAGTAAAAGTTTTGATAAAATAAAATGACTCGCGCTTGTTTTCTTCCCGTTTGCGCTTTGGCAGAGAAACATTCCAAGTAATGAAGAAGAATTAATATAATTAGATGGTTTTTCTGAAAAATAATTGAAGAAAAGTGCAAAGGAGCATTAAATGAATATAAATATAGTTTCGAATCCAAACGTTTATTTTCCAAAATTTCTCTCTCTCTTCTGCCTATTTAAATAAAGCATAATCATGGAAGAAATAGACGTAAAGCGTTTTCGTTTACCAAAATGAGCGTTTTTTCTTCTCTTTTAGCTTAAATGAAGCATGATCATTGCTGGGAGATAAACTGTTACCTCCGGAAATTATTAAAGTAAAGTATTAAAACTGATTTAAAATATGAAGGACTTCAACGCAATATTCAGCATTTAAAACAACCCCAGGCCCGTCATTTCGGGATTCAGGGGGGGGGGGGGAATGCCATCGACTTTGGGAAATTAATGTACTTACATGTAAGTAGGCGTGGTTTTTGCCATTTTTGGCCAATTTACATTGTGTGTACACCCTCCCCCCCCCCTCCTGGAAAAATTCGAAATGACAGGAGTGAACAATCCTCTGTATTCTCAACCTTTTTAAATGGAGTAGGCAGATAAAAAAATAATAATAAATAAAATAAAAAAATCACGCATTAAATTAAAATCATTTAAAAATGTTAAGTCGTGCTGAAATTCTGAACATTGAGTCTTAATTTCTGATTTAGAACTTACGAGTTTTAGTTTCTAAAAGTGATCCTCTTCTCTCTCTTTCTCTCTCGATACTTGAATAAAATACGATCATTTACTTAAGAACGTTTGAATATCCAATGCTTTCTAATTTTGCTTAAAAGTATATATTTGTGCAATAACATATTTTATATTTAATTAATTAATTTCATTTTAATTAATCAATGATTAAATATTCATTAATTAATCAATGTATTTATACGTAAGAAAAATATTGCTCAAGATCGTGGACAGCCCTATATAAGCATTTTTTTTAAGTAATTTCATAGGTGTGAATTACATGTTTTTGAATTAAACGTTTGATGTGCATATGGGCGCGCGGGAAACAAAATTACAATTATTAGGATTGAAGTTTTTAACCAATTTTAAGTAATTTTCATCGTTTATGAGTAAAACTTTTTAGGATGAGAAATTTTCAGCATATTTTTTTTTCAAGGTAAATTAGATTTAAATAGACTATGCAGTAAAATATACTATTATATTTACATGATGAATATAACGATGAAAGATTTTTGAACAACAAGGGCGAAAATGTTGTAACCACATTTAGATTTAACTAATTAATGAAATGCACGAAGTTCATTTACTGATTGAACAAGTTTCTCAGATCTTGTTTGTAAGGAAGTAAAAACTCGTAAAGGATGTTTGAGGAGTCTACAGCATGAAAATGAGTTTTGTACTTTTTTATTGCTTAATAAAGGATGTCTACCATTCACTTCTTGAAAATCAGGAATGACTGAAATACCGTTTCAATCACGACATTCGCTTTTTAAATATCGCAAGGGTTTACTTTTTTTTTTAAACCATAAAAGTGCGGTCCATATTTAGCTATATGACTACGTTAAACTGGATTTTGTGTTTAAACGACGGAGGGATATTATTAATGATCTGCGTTAAATATACAGTCGAAGCTCGTTATAACGACCACACGTTATAAAGACCATCCTAATATAACGACCGGTGAGAAAACCCCCAACTGTATCCCAATATACTCAATGTTCTACTTCTTATAGCGACCACTCGTTATAAAGACCGTTTTGTGTAGGACGGAGACGGTCGTTACATCGAGAGTCGACTGTATTATTCTTGATTGATTGAAATTACTTATTTTATCAGTAAGGAAAAGGATTCCACGGAAAGATTACCTTTTTAAACTCTGAACTATATTTTTTAAATTAAATACTGTGATAGTAAAAGAAGAAAGGCCCCAATACTGATATAGGTATAGAAAACTAGCATATCAGTGTTTTTCTGCTGTAAGCGACTCTAGTGAAATCACTTATAGCAGAAAAACACTTATATGTCTGTTTACTATACCTATGGTATAGTTTGGTGCTTTTCCTCTAATATAGTCTTATTAGTAACTCTTTAAAATATTACAATAAAAATTTTAAACATAAAAAAATTGAATGCGGGAAAACAATGAAGTCCCAAAATTAACCCATTAATGCCTAGCGTCCCTTTTTAAGGACGGTCCAAATATGGGTCTGAATTTCCCAAAAATGCGCATTTCAACCAAATAATAATGTTCAATTAGTACCTTGGTATTGTTTCAATTTATTATTAACAGATTGCAGCACATAACCATTGTTAAGTGTGTTCTGTAGCAGTTTTAATATGATCTTTATCAAGAATTACATCGTTCACAATCTCAAGAACAAAAAGCAATTTTTTTTTTAAATTATTCCCAACTTCCCAGTTTATGTTAATTGCTGTTTTTATTTCTTCTCATGAAATGTCTTTTTAAATATTATATTGTAGGCAGAAAAAAGAATTAGTGAACAAAGTATACACCCTCTGTTGTCTATCGTAACTTTTAAGGGACGATTTTTCTTTCCTTAATAAAAAAAAAAATTTTCTTGCATGATATTTTATTAATTATTTTTCCTGCCCATTAAACACTATTGTAACCAGTATACAAAATATCTTTGGGAAAAAAATGTCAGGCATTAATGGGTTAAGAATTTCCTCCAAAAGTTAAACTGTGCATATTTTTACGCATAAGTTTAGTCTTCTGAAAAAAGAAAAAAAAGATCTTGAAAACACAGTTTTATATTTATATCATTTTCATTTATATAAGTGTTTTTGAATACAAATTTGAATTTCTTTTAAATTTTTACTGCGACTTTGTACACAAGAAATGCATTTGAATGTATAAATATCTAAAAGCACATTATTTTGAAAATTGTATAGTTTATAATCATGTAAAGTAAATTTTTAAACTTTTTTTTTAGTTTCAAAACGAAAAAAAAAGGACAAACAAAAATCGGGAAAGGTAGTAAAAATTTTTCTCATTATCATATCATTTAGATTTTTGAGTTATTGAAGTTTGATTATAAATTTTAGATAGATTTATCTCAGAAAGAATATCATATTGAAGTAACAAGTTTGAAAGCTAACCATCAAAATAAGTACATAGAAAAAAAAGAACTTGTTATGGAAAATAACATCTTACTGGTGGTAGAAATGCTTATGATGCAAAATTATGATAAAAAATCACAACTAAGACTAAATTTGATTTTCTAGTTACTTGACGAAAAAGGGAATATGTGATATGAATGTAATGATAATATGAACAATACAAATTCTTGATACTATTTTAAAGATAAGCAGCTTTGATCTTTGGAGATATAGCTAATGAAAAAGAAAAAAATAAAACAGAAACAGATCACTACAGAGATGATCTTTACATTTTGACAACCGAGTAAAAATACATTCGATAAGCTAAAAATAAGCACCAATACATGAAAAAGTTAGTGTACAATGACTTATTAAGAAATAATCAGTTTATTTTTTTCCGAGCAAGCTAGTTGCGCTAATTATGAACGAGAAATTGGGAATTGTTTTGAATTTTATAGACCTGCACTTTGTGTACTGTAACATTCAAACTATCTAACCGTTACTTATAGACAAATAAATGAAGTTTCATTTAATAATTTTAATACTGGGTTTGTGAAATCTTATAAAAAGTTACACGCAATGTAGGGTTACTCTTAAGTGAAACTTGTTTTCTTATAAAATGTATTTCAAACGTGGTTACTCTTAATCATGAGTTTGCAAAGAAAAACTCTTTATTTTTTCAAATGCACTAATTTTAAACACTTTCTGGAAGAAATTTCGGTAATATTTTAAAAAAATATTATAGGCACGAGTATTGCTATTAAATTTTAAGTTCATACTATTGCGTTGTTATAGATTTCATGCTTAGTTTCGCTTTAAACATTTTTAAATTTAGGTTTTCCAAGTGCATAAATTTATGCTATAATTTACAATTTAGGTTTCTACTTCAGTAAGGTACAACCAGCAGTAATCTAAACTGCACTAGTTGACACTTGTAAAGCAAAAAAAAAATCAACAAAAGAAACACATACACCAAATGATTAGCCAATGAGATGAAAGGTAAGCATTGCAAATGTAAACAAAAATTTAATTTTTGCATTTTTTCCAGTTTTACTCTATTGTTAATTTATTTTTTCTTTAGAATTATCAACTACTATTGTATTGGTAACGCCTAGTTCGGTGTCAATCACGGTGGTTTTACCTAAAGACATTTTTAAGCTAAAAATGCTTTAACCTGAAATCTGATTCGATGTAATGTATTACCACAAGAAACGCTACGATTAGAAATACGGCAAGAAAAATTTTGGGGCTCACTTCACATTGAAAATCTTAATATTTGCTGTTTATACATTGAGGATTAGATTGGAAAGTGGTTTTATACATGGAAAAAAAACTTCTTTATGAACGAACCGTTCGATTTACAATAGGATCTATTTAACGCGTGTGAAAGTTTTTACGATATTTAAAAAGTAAGGTTTTTAGTCTAATTATTGATAATGTATGTAAGCTTTCGAGCATTTTTTATAGTAATATTCACAATACTAGAAAATAACGACGGTTTTACGAAAAGTTAGATGAGAATTTTCATAGCAATAATGAAAAAAAATACTGTTAATAACGATTCGATTTCAATTTAACAACTTGATAACAAAAATTTTAATTTATTGTTGCCTTTGAGCATAATATATTAATAAGATGTCTTTAAATTAGTGTACATACAATTTACGCTTGGTTCAAAGAACCTGAATACTACTAGTTCGACATTACACCTCATAAGTCGGTTTAACAGCTGAAAACAGGAAGACTTGTTCTAAGTTAATGATATTATAGACGATTGCTGTAACTAGTATTGTTTACGACGAAAAATTATCATAAATTTTCTACACATCACTTATCTCAAATAATTAGTTTATTAAAACTTTAAGTTACTTGAATTTTTCGTTTATTTTATATATAAGTTAAGATTATAAGCTATCATATAGCTGAGCGCAAAATATCATCCAATGATGTCTGAGTTTGATAGCCGAATTCACAATGAACATTAAAATTCGTACATGAAACAGTTTTATATCTTAGTTATCAGCTCATGAATCTACAGTTTATTAGTTAATTAATGTTTTCTAAATGTTTTGCGCTCGTCAAGACCGTCGCAAATTTTGTACTAAAACCTGAGAAGTAAATGACACCAAGTTAGTAAGGCTCGTTTCGTTAGATTCAAAGGCGACGTGCTAATTATAAGTCCCTTTTTATTTGTACTTTTAATTACCTTTGTATTATTTTACTTCTCACATTTTGTGCCGTTGGTGCTCTATTTTCAAGAATAAAGTGGTGAGTTAGGTGAAAATGTGTTATAATAAAAATCAGAATGTGCATCCATCGGGTGAGGTGATATTACACGCGAAGAGTATGAGATATGTTTTCAAGAAAATAAGCCAGCAGTTGCATGTTTTTTTTAGTTGAAAAACATACATATTTTAAAAACAGCATATTCTTTCTTAACTTAATGAACAAAATATAATATTGTTTCTTTCTTCTGTTATTTAGACTAAAAAAGAAAAATTATGAACAAAAATGAAAAATAAAAAGTTAAAAATATTTATACAGTTACGAATTTCTAAACAAGTAAGACTTAGTGAAACTAAAAGCGGCAAGATTTAATCTTAAATCAATGACCATGAACATTCAATGAAAATAAAAATCGTTTTAAAAGCAATGATTGTAATATTTTGATTAATAATACTGTATAATTATTGTTTGAGTACGAGAGTTCCTTTTTTTATTCCTCTGTTGAAATTCACTGCGAATTATTTAAAGTCAAAAAGAATTTTTATTAGCCAATGATAAAGTTTTTATTTTTGAACTTGTTCATTACTATTGCACTTGAAATGTTTACAACTATGGATGCGAAATTTTGAAATTTATTGATGGATACCTTTTCAGGGAAAAATAGGTTATTTCAGGGTCAATTTAAAAAATAAATTCAAACTTTTTGAATATGCTGCAGCAACTTTTTAAAATTAGACCTACTGAATAAAGTCAAAATATAAAATTGAAAAATATGAATGGCCGATTTAAAGAACAAATTTATAGCTTTGAAAATCGAACACATAGGTTATATTATCACATATATAGGTTATATGTACACAGTGAGAATTTAGCTAGCGAGAGCTTGCGCGGGGTCAAAAACGACCCCAGCGATTTTTGTTTCCATTTCATGGAATTTCATAGATAGATAAGGAAACCATCTTTTCGGTAGCTGCAATTGTGTCCTTGATTGCTGTGAGGGTGTGGTTGGAATTTTCCTAAACCCATTCCATTCTTGCAAAAAAGGGGGTCTTTTGCTAGCACTGGGGTCGTTTTCAACCCTCGTTCGAGCGCTCGTGTGACAAATAACAGCGCGAGCTCTCGCGAGGTAACACTTTGGATCCGGGATGTTCATATAAAAATTTTTCTTTCGACCCAGGTAGTACGACAGTTTAACCAGATTTCTTTTCCATTGAAAAGAGATCTGGAGATATAAACTGACGAACCAGACGTATGAAACCTTGAAAAAATCCCCAGCTCCAAAGGGTTCGAGTGAAAATTCAAACCCCGTCATCTGAACTAGACAAGACTTATGGTACAACATGTGTACCGCCCGGTTCCTAAAGGTTAAACTACGCAGTGAAAATTTAAACCAAGTAATAAAAAGTTTTAAATATCAAGCATATTGCTCCATGTAATTTATACTATCATTAATTTATCTGTATTATTTCTGAACTTTTAATAAAAAAGCTAAAACTTGAAATGGAAGAGGATTTCATAAAAAAAAGGTAAAGCAGATGAATCTTAAATATCTTTACGCAAAATTATTTTTACTTTCATCTTGAAATAATTTATATTATTTGCGGGTGTGTACTTTCGCATGCATGCTGGCACCCAATTCAAAAGATTTTAGTGATATTTATCCTTTTAATGGTTCTATAATATGCATTTATCAGTTTTTAAAAATAACTTTTTATATTGTATGAATATTTTGTATATTACTTTGACGGGTTAATATCCAGCATGTATGCAATTTTTTTTTTCATTTTTTTTTCTTTTTCTTTTTTTATTTTCTTTCTTTTTCTTCTTTTTTTTATTGCATAGAACATAAGAGCACCGTACGATGAAGCATGCTACATAAATGCAGTACTAGGAAGATACGAAGGAAAATTTAAGTTTAATTTTGAACAAATAAAGTCACTTATTTTTGCTATTTAGTCAAACGCAGTTAAGCAGATAATCTCAACGTCTTGGTGAGTATTTTTGAGGGGGAAATTTAGTGACATTTAGGCAGACTAATTTTCAGCGTGTACACAATTTATTTTTTTATTTTTCATATTTTTTATTATTTGCATAGAGCAAATAATAAAAAAATTAGTGCACCGTACGATGAAATACGCGATAGTCATAATGATACATCAAGACCAACTACCTTTAGTAGCAACAAAATTTTGAAGAATTAAAACCACTCATTTTTTCTATTTTACTAAACTCGGGTTAAACTGACAGTCTCACAGTTTTAGTGAATATTTTTACGGGGAGGGGGGAGGGAAACATACATTTATGAAAAAATGGGGTTAAATTTCGACTTGGTTCCTAAAGATATTAAATAAACACAATAATTAAAAAATGGCACAAAATTATTAGCACAAAACTTTAGTATACGAATAAATTTTGAAAAAATTCTGATAACATCAATGCTAAAAGTTAATGAAAAGCAAACAGTTATCATTGATACATAAGAGAGCTAAAAGAAACTTGTCCATTAAAACAGAAAGAAAAAGGTCATGGATTCGTTGCAAATGAAAAACTGAGCCAAAAACTTATTTTACTGTAATATGTTGCTCTTTTTGTTGCCACATGTTATTCTTGGAGTTATTGTTCTTATGTTGTTTTTTAAAGAGAAAAATTCTACTAAGGCATGAAGCAACTGCTTTTCATTGGCTACGTAATCTGAGCTACTATTAAAACTTAGAGAATCTTATTGCTAATAATTCCAATTCAAAAAACAGTATCTTGATTTCCTTGCGAAATTAGTGACTGAAAAGTTTTCTGTATTATTTATGAACATAGTGGCCTTTATCTCCTGAAAGTACTTCGTAAAAATATTCACAAGTTTACCTGAACGCAAAAGTGTAATAGCTTTGAAAATTTAACGAACGATGCCTTTTTGGTATTTTTTCCCAAGCATATTATTTAGGATGTTTTAAATAAAGATTTTCCTTCATATGGTTTCCCACATACATTGATAAGTAAATATTTTGAAGTTTGTGTTTTACGTGTTAGATGATACGAAATTCTAATACAGTGCATTAAGCAATGTAATTATTAAGCTTGTTTGAAAAGATGTTAAAGGTCATGAGAATGTTATTGGTGATGTTTGTTTCCAAGTGAAATTATTAATCATGTTGCGTAAACGAAATACATTGAGCATTGTGGCATTGAAACGAATGTTTCTCCCTTAAAATTGTGAAACATTAAAAGCAACACAATAGCAGTTTAAGATGCAGCTTTAGCAGACAAAAGGCACACAATTTTAGTTTTTATGTTGTGACACGATAACCTTCTCAGTATTTTATTCAAAAGTCTCATCCGTTGTATGCTTAAAAATGTACGTTTCTTTCGATGTTTGATGTAATTATTTTAATTTGCCGAGAGAAGGGGGATCATAGAAAAATTACTCGCAACAAGCATGGGGCACTGAAGATTTTCATTGTGTCTGGAAAATGTAATGACTGAAACAACCAATGAATTTTTCTTTGAAAAAAGGAAAACGTTTTTGAACTGCAACTTATGATTCTCAGTTTGTTTGCTGATTTTTGTTTTGAATAATTTATAATTTATACTGATGTTATGAATATAAAATCTACCGTGAGGTTTCAATTCACTACGTATATTATTGTCGATATCCATAAATTTGCGGTTTGGCTGGGTAACTGATTCTATTTTAATTTATATGCAATACATATTAGCAGCAGTTTTTAGAGAGCGTTGATTTTTTTCTGTTTGAATTATTGACAAAAGAAATCATTTATTACTATTTTCTCGTTGACTAAGATTTGAATTTTGTCATTTGTGACAGAGTCTGATAGAAAGTCAAGTTTCTTTTAACCCAATTTTTATTTTTCCAAGCTTACTTTTCGCATTATAATAAAATAACTCATACTTACAAAAATCTAATGTAAACTTTTAGGAACTTTACAACTATTATGTCCTTGCAAAAAGGAATGTCTAAATGGTTTTTTAATCAACGCAGATAACTGCAGTATGATTTCCTTGTTAACACACAAAATCGAAGGACGTAGATCAACTTAATTTAAATTAAAAAATACTTATATAAACTCTCAAAATTGATATAAATTAAAGAATTTTCATACACTGCAGAAAAATGACTTAAAATACACGAAAATCTGTAATAAAACTGCAGATTTTCGTTGTTTATGGACTTATTGATGGTCAATTATCTATCTTATATATTAATGCTCTTTTAATTAATGAGTCACTTTTATGTTTAATACCGAAAATAAGCTTAATTTACTCAAAATATAGATTTTTAATTAATTGATTTTACATTGCACAAATAATATAAGAGAAATTTTAAATTATACATATCGTAAGAAAAACGACCTGAAACATATTATCGTTTTTGTTGCGCTCATGCTATGTCATGATTCACTGACGCCCTCTGCTACACTGGAAACCGAGTGTGGAAAATAAAAGTTGCCAGCACCCATCCAACCTACATTCTACGCCAAGATAAAAACGGTAAAGCGTCTTATTTCAAAAAATAAATATTTTAAAGTTCATTGCAGCCATTTTATTCATCCTAAACAGTTTCATGTGAAATTTTAACTGAATCAAACCAAACTTTTTTCCCACTTCCGTCTATGATTTTGAATCAACTTTTGAAGTCATCACTTTAAAAATGATGAGTAATTTACTATTAAAAGTCGTGTTGCTGCAATTAGCAATTGATTATGCTACAGCAATTCTAGTTGCATTTCCTCAAAAATTCTCAAAAGTTTCCCTCGAAAAAATGCCTCAGAAGTGATAAAATGGGATAGGTTTCATAATATTTTATATAAAACTTCAGTTTCTATATCACATTCATTACAGTGCTACACAATCTTATATACATTCCCTACTCTGATAACGGATGAGGAGAACTCTAGAACAAAAATATCACACAAAATAACGCCACACAGTTCTGTAAAAAGCACCTTTCTTCAAATGTAACATAAAATATACACAAAAATTTAGCAATTTAACAAATTTTTACATTACCAAAAGTTCACGCCAAAATGCCCCTCTCATGCAGAGTTCAGCTCGAGGCAATGACACGCCAACTTTATAGTAATTATTAATTAAAAAAAACTAAGACACGACAACAGCAACAACATACAGATTTCAGAAAATCATATTTAGAGAAAACGAGAAAAAAAAAAGTAGCATTAAAACATGAAAAGTTTTGCAAAACATTTTACATACTTTAACTCCTTAAAATGAATTGCAGCATATTCGAAATTTGCTCAAACGAAAACAAAATCAAGAAAAACATTTAGCTTGTTGACTAAATGAAAGTTTTGAAGGAAAACTTTCAGACACTTCTACTATTATAACGATTAAAAAGTGTTTGTATGTAAATATCGGCAAACAGTCACATTCTTTTATATTTTTTATAAATCTATAACTACAGACTTTACATGTAATTGAACTGCGCAAAGGCAGAAGAAACTTCAGCTACTGTATACTTCGTAATTAATTAGGTACGTAATTAAATCTGAACTTTACAAAACAATGTCTCATCCACAGATGATACAAGCTAGTCATGGTGATATGAATTCCAATGAAGTAGTTAAAAAGTTAGATGTTTTGAATGTACAAATATAATAATTAGTATGTGGCATGCAATTTACTGTATCGTTCATCTCTGTTTAAAAACAGGACCGACAATAAATGTGAATAAATAGTTTTAAATTTTCAAGACTATATAATACGTTTCAAGACTATATACTGTTTTTTAGTTATCTCACTAAACAATGTATCTAACCGGAATATCTATGTTCAGTACAATAAGTTCCTTCAAAAAATTTCAAAAATATTTATTCTGAAGTTCTCTAACTGAGAGCTCAATGTAAAAAATTGGCAGGAATTTCATAGCAAACGCTTCATATGAATAAGTCTTCCAAAAGCTTTTTTAGAAAACAACGAGCATGTTCTGAAATGTATACAATGCAGAATGTGTAGAGTAAGTACAGTATAATTTTCATATTCAGGTGTCACATTTAGATTTTTATTGTGTTTAAAAGCTATAGTAACTCCATTGCTAACTGAACTTCACTTTCTTTTCAGCAGTCCTTTCCTTGAAGTCAATGAATTCGTACGCTCTTGCCTAGTTTGTGAGACAAGAGCAAATTTACTTAATGTCTCACTAATAGTGGTTTTAAACAAGTTTTAAATCTTGAATTCATTCAGTCACTTCTTGTTTTGATTTTTATGATATTTTATGAACGCTGATCCATTTTTATGCTTGTCCTTCCGTCAGAAATCCTTAAAATAATAGGCTAAATATATTTAATAAAATCATATATTTCAAGGTTTTAGCTATAAAAATCCTTTCGAACTTGACCACATGTTTAAAAAGAACTATCATGCTGATGCTATTAATTGTGACATTTAACTGAATTAATTCAGAATATAATTAGCTTAGCCAGAACTAGCCTTGCCAGCGTGTGTGTATAAATTCTTACTAGAGTCAGGTGACAAACACCAAATAATCTTCTATAAACGTTTTGGTTCATGTATAGTTTATAATCTGAGTAACATATTGCTTGTTTTTGCTATATATTTTAGCTGTAAATAAAAGAGAAACTAAAGACAGTTTTATTCGTTTCTTAGTACGCATAACTAAATATGAGCTAGATGTGTACATAGATAAACATCTTACCATTTCATTTCAAGGAACATTTTCTAAATTTGAAAACATTCAGTGAAATCCCGTTTTAAGGAACTTTAAAGGACCTCAAATTTTAGTCATTGTATCGGGCATCTCGTTGTAATTGAATCTAATTAAATCAGGACTGAAAATGTATTTTCGTTGAAACGGATAGTTTGTTGTATTGGTATTCGTTGTGACGGGATTTACTGTATATTTCAGCGTAGGAGTTTCTCAGGTAGATTTGATTTAGTGCTCTGAAAAAGAAGGAATGCAAAGAGTTGTAATTCACCTAAAAAAGGATTTACACCATGCTAGATGTTTTCGTATTTTCAATAATAACTTTCTTACTGCTTCTTTTCAAGCATAATCGGGGGGGGGGGGGTAAATAATTTTTCCTCACAATTTTCTTTGCAGAAATACGTAATTCTACTAAAATACTCTACTGTAGTAATATGGTATCAATCATTTTAATTATTCTACGCAGCAAAGTTTAAATTCTTTCATGCATATAAAACTTTTACTTTCTGTGTAAACCATTTCAGAAAAGTGTATTACAAAACTTGTATTTTACAATACATCAATTACATGCATATATGTATATTTATTTATTATTTAACTAATGAATATGCATAAGTTTCAAAATTATCTGCTCTACTTATGTAATTGCAATAAATACTGTATTAACTAGGGATGCACCGATTAATCGGCAGTACCGATTAATCGGCCATAACCGGTCACTTTGCCGATCATTAATAGTCGGTAAAATTGGGCCGATTAATCGGCCGAAAAAATACTTTTCAAACATTATTTTTTGAAGTATACCTTCACTAAGAAACTATGATGAATCATTTTATTAACAGAAATAATAATCCACACAGAATATTTTTTTTAATTAATTCTTCTACTTTGAATTATATAAACATTGACAATGCTGCAACATTTTTCATGTGGTGATAGTTTTCTCCTTAGCACAGTGCTTTTAGATAACCTATAATTTTCAAAGAACAAAAGTATTGAATTAAATTTCTACTAATTATTAAAAATATGAATTAAAAGTACTTCTAAATTGGAGTGCTCACCACAGACTCCCCCTCCCCCTTTTTTTGAATTTTTATATCCAATTAATATAATTAACAATGTGTTAATTATATTATTGACAATAATATGAAAATTGGTTCTAAGAAATTTGATAAAATATTGAAATTATTTTGGGAAAACAAGGAAAATGGAAGCAAAATGTTCCCTCAGAAATAAATTGCTTACTATTTCTAAACTTGGAATTGTATAAAAGAGAAAAAACAGTTATGGTAAAAATAGTAGTAGAAAAAAAATAATTCGAAATCGGCTCAGCCGATTAATCGGCAGATTATCAACAGCCGATTAATCGGTAATCGATAATCGGCCAATTTGCTTATCGGTGCATCCCTAGTATTAACATTTGCAAATAAAATTTCAGCATTTCTCAAAACTGACCAACAAGTTGACATTATAATTTCGACTTTTGTATTCCGGCACAGTATCAAACAGAGTAAGTTGTTGAAGTAGTATGTATTTCTTCATAAAATCTATTAAACAACATGTAATTAAAATCTTATCAAAATTCATGCAGGAATCTAAAGGTAAAATTCATTAAGAATTACATTTTAAAAATCGTTTGTATGCATTGTAAAATATCACTAAAATAACTAAAATCTATGATTTATGTTTTGAATATAGATGCGTAAGCATAATTTTAAAATTTACGCACACTAAACAAAATGTGTAATAAAAATAATGTAGTATATGAATTGTGTAAAGAGGTATGTATTAAAACTTGTATAAGTATCCTCTTTAGGAAAATATGTGCGTTGAAAATACTACTATGACACTAAAATGAACATATCTGTCCTAGCACCTTGTTCATTTACAATGCAGAAAAAAGAGATCCAGGTAATTCGACTTTGGCGTAGAAAAAAGCTGAAAAAAGAAAATCTGTTTTTTTCCCTCTCAAAAATTGCTCTTTTTTGAAGAAAATAAGCAAAAATAGGATTAATGCAAAGAGCAACTTTTCATATAACATGTTTAACACGCGTTAATGTAGAACAAGTACATAAGTCAGTAACTTAGAAGATATTGCTTAGCAGACACAATATATTGTTTTTTTCCTTCTCAAAAATTGCTCTGTTTTTTTAGAAAATACGCAAAAATATGATTAATGCAAAGAGCACCTTTTCATATAACAAGTTTAGCACGCGTTACTGTTGAACAAGTACATTAGTCTGTAACTTAGAAGATATTGTTTAGCTGACACAATATACTGTTTTTTTTCTCTCTCAAAAAGTGTTCTGTTTTTTGAAGAAAATAAGCCAAAATAGGATTAATGCAAAGAGCACCTTTCCATATAACATGTTTAGCACGCGTTACTGTTTAACAAGTCAGTAACTTAGAAGACATTTTTTATCAGACACAAGATACTGCCTACAAACTACAAATCGTAAAAGTAGCTCAAAACGAAAAGTTATAGTTACGCAATTTAAATTTCTCTTCTCAATTAATTCGACTTAAATAACGGCGGATCTCCACCACTAAGCACATTTGGAGCACTGCAGTAAAGCAATACACCAGAAGGAGTATCATCATCATCATCATCATCATCCTCATCATCCGTACGTCGCCCGTATGTAGCCAATACATATTGGCTTTTGGACCAAGTCGGAGCATGTTTTCTACCTGCAAAAACTAAACAAAATATGAATTTGATTTTTAGTTGAAGAAGTACATAATTACATTTCTATTCACATACCAACTTGGTTAAAAGAACGGATAGTAAGTACACCGCTACATCTAAAGCCTATAAACATTAAAAATTATTTTTTCACACATTTCTTGAACTTAAAGCAAGGCTTTTTTTTTTTACAAAGGTCAATAAAAAATTTTAGAAAAAGAAAGAAAGCATAATTACCCAAGTTAACAAATTCAAAGCACATTTCTTAATACAGAAGATCAAAAAACTTTAAAAATTGTAAAAGCTGAGCAAGATTACATCAAAGGGTCAACCTATTTCATTACACTAATGATGACTGCCAGCCCGATAAGTTGAGACATTAATTAATGCTACAGCCACTATGCCATAGCATCAATTAGTGCAAATATTGTTAGTGGAAGTTTTGCCCGCCGTTGCCATTTTGTCCGATATTCCCCTATATTTGTGTGTCTCTATTGTGTGCTGTGCAGAGAGCATCAATCTATCATAATTAGATTTCATACAAACTCACCTAAAACTGCCCAAAATACAAGAATAAGTAAGCACTGCTTCAAAAAGAATGATCGAAACTCGAACTGCAGATAGTAATTAGAGATGCTTTTAATGAACACAATCACTAAAATGGCAATCAGATGTGGGTTCATCGGCATAATTCCTGAACGTTTCAGTATCCCTAAAAAGAAACAAAATGAAACCAATCTTACTTTCAAACTTTTTTTTTTTTTTTTTTGAAAATGAAGAGAAACGCGGGTAACGCAACTTTATATATTAATATAATATTAACTAAATAGTATCCTATTATATATTATGTTCTTCTAGCAAGTTGACCTCCGGCATAAACAATGTTTTCCTCTTTTTCGGGTAGTAGGTAGGGTTAGGGTAAGATTTGCACTGAATTGAGTTTAGTTACTTTCATAGTCGTTTTGCAAAAGTGTTTCAACTCAAATCGGCTTCAATTACCCTTTCCAATTACCCAAAAAAGAGGGAATCATAGTCAATGTCGGAGGTCAACTCACCTGAGAGACACTATAACACATCATGAATAAATATTAACTGCATAAAGCTGTAAGAAACAAGAACAACTCTAAATCGATTGCATTAAAAATTGCTGAACTACAATCTCACCTCTTATTTCGTCCTTGAATCTGGTAAAGTCATAATTTTGTTCTTCTGAGTTATTCATTTGGTTTTTCTCTTTCCAGAACTTGTGTTTACCTCCTAATTTTGACGTTGTTTCTTCTTGTTCCTGCTCCTCACACTCTGCTCTCAGCTCGGAAACATTACTCAGTCTTTCAATGGTGAAATCGAGATCCTGTTTCAGTAGCCAGCAAGATGGACATTCTTTCTTCTTTTTTACGAGATACGCTACTCCTAGTGGACCTGAAAGTCGCAGTGCTTATCAATAATAATCGAAATTTTGATAAATAAGTAAATATCTTATTTGTCATTTGTACTTTGGATTGGTCAAAATGCATGTTTCGGCTGTTTATATGTTTATATGTACATATGCACGTAAAAATGATTCGAAAAAATTACTGAACATCCATTTGGGGGTGAACAAAATAGAAATTTGAACCAAAATTTGAGTGAAAACTTTTTCGCGATTGCAATTCTTCCTTTACTACGTAAAAGAAGGTAAAAACATTACAATGTATATTACTTCTAACATCATCACATAATAGTATATTCCATACATAACACTGATGGGTGAGATATAATTTCGGGTACTTGCCAGAGAAATCAAGATTACAAAATCATCTAAAAACATTACTTAGAACTGTGACTAATGTACAAAACTTGGAAATACGTTCTCAATGTGCACGCTCCTTCGTTCTAACTGACGGCAAGCCGTTTTTATTTATGCTTATAGGTGAAATATGTGATAACGGTGTCTTCCACAACACTGCGTCTTTGCCCCTCTATACCCTATATACAAAATAGAGCATTGTTTCACTAACATAATAACAATGCAGTTAAATTTAAAGGTGTAAATTCAGTCTCAGGTTTTCCGTTTCGCTCAAAATGTAAAAATGTGCGTGAAAATTTGAACACATTTTGCAGTAAAAAACTCTCGATGTAAATTTAAGGAACGTATAAGTGCTACTTGATGAGCACGAAACGTAACGAATAGAGCACCGTCTCAATGTCAGCTTAATTGCCAATTTTTAACTTATTAGCTTAAGAGTTTAAGTTCATGCCAAACATACAATGAAATTACATTTATCTATTAGAAAATAATAAAAGATATTAATTTTATAGAAAGCATACCGTGCATACTGTGGTCAGAAATTACTCCGTTATGGACTTTCAAATCAACTGCATTATACTCTCCGTCGTCATCAGTTTCTTGGTGTGTTAATGGGACTTGACGCTGAAAGGAAAATAGTCACTACATTAATAAAATGGTGTCATCAAACTTACTATACATTTTTTATCCAATCACCAGTAATAACATAATATTTTTTCCATATTAAATACGAGCTTCACATATTTAAATAATGCACACCAAGCTAATTTTCAAACACGTTTCAAATAAAACAAAATATATATGATTATATAAACTAACAAGATCTGTAATTATGTTTTAAAAAGCTTTTCAGCCAGCTGTGACTAGCGAAGAAAAAGAAAGAAAAAAATATATATAAAATAAAAATAATAATAATAATAATTATTATTATTATTATAATTATAATAATATCAATAAAACCTTTTTTCCCTAACTTCTCCCTCCCCATATCTTTTCTCATCAACAACTTTTTGTCAACTTTTGGAGGAAGGAGCGCTTCCCCAAAAAAACAATAAGAGCACTAAGTTTTGATTATTTTGTGAATTTGCTATTTTTACTACTGTTCATTCTAGTTGCTTTTATCGGATGACTTTGCACCCAAAGGCACATCTTTTTTGCATTTAGAAAATAGTTCTTTGAAACCCCAAAACACGTGCCTGCAACGTCAACTTCTTACAATATATGTACATTAACTACGTTGTTTCTTATGATTACTTTCTACAAAAAGATATTTAATAATTATTGCTGCGTACGAGTTTTACTAATCAAATAAAGTATCAGTTACTTTTACGTCGTAAAAGAATAAATATAAAGCAATATAATTTTGAAGAAATGAAAATACTTTTGTAATTTAAGTTTTATAAAATGACTGAAAAGTTTCACAGAGCATTTTTACTGCCTCTTTAATAAGATATCTTTCACTTTTTAAACTTTTAAAGCGTATTATTCCAGCGTTCTTACAGTGCAAAAAATGGACTGTTGTTTTTACAGCATAATACTGGCAGCCGAGGTTCCTATTTAAAACTGTAAAATGCACAGTAATAAACTGTAAAACTAGCATTTTGACAGTTTATTGCTGTAAAATTTAGCTGCATTATACAGTAAAAACAACAGTATAATACTGGCAGCAGTGGTTCCAGTTTAAAACTGTAAAATGCACGGTAATAAACTAAAATTACCGTGTTTCCTGTTTATTGCTGTAAAATTAGCAATTTTACAGTTTAGTGCAGTAAGATTAGAAATTTTACAGTTTATTACTGTAAAATTCAATTTTTACAGTTTATTACTATAAAATTAGCTGTATTATATTGTAAAAACAACATTCCTTTTTTTTACAGTGTACAGTGTTTGCATTAGTTATCAATTCAAAACACATCTTACCATTGATTGATTGAAGATTCGATTGATGGGTTTACTTTCAACCAAATCCAAATCATCATTTAATTCACTTGAATTTTTGATTGAAGCGATCGTGCGAGCTGATGATTTTCTCACCCTCGGCATCGTCGGAGTCAGAAGAGGCAGACGCAACAGTTGGAATTTATCTCCTCTACTGTCAACCCTTGAGGAGCGCATCCCAAAATCGATCTGACACTTAGAGATCAAATTTCAGAAATTGACCAATCACTGCAACAGACGCGAGCAAAAACCGCTGCTTCATCTCAAAAATAATTGATCTATTTAGGAAGCTCTTCATAATAAAGTAGCTCTATCATTTTTGTTATTCTATGCGGAATGCGCCAGTCTCGCTCCCATGGAAACGATATTTAGAGCAAAAATTACTGCAATACGCATGTATACGTCAGAGAAATTTCTCCAGCTCTCCAGCAAAAATAGACATGCTCTCAAATATTGAGAAATATCAACTTTCACTGGAAAAAAATCGTACATTTCTGAACAAGAGTTCTTTTTTTTTTTTTTTCTTCGCTCTAAAGGATTTGCAATTTTTGTTTTATTTATGTTTCTAATGAGCTATTTATATTTTCTAAGGATTTCTCTCTACCAGAATAAATGCCACCAATTATTAAAACTTGATGAAGTTGCGCTTCTGATTCACACTCAATCGTATCTTAATAACTTTACTTGAATATATTTCAAAAATAGCATCAGTAAGACGAATCCCATTTAAAAAAACATTAATTTCCGTCTATTAAATCGTTTGCTAGCTTAAACGAAGTGCATATATTCTCATATTTAACAACGACCTTTTTCAGTACTTTATCACGAACAACTATCAGTTAAATTTACTGTTAACTTTTTTTTTAATGAAAGCCTTTAATCTCATTAAAAATATCATCAGCTAACATACAACTGAATAGCTACTGAAATAAATATTGATAATCTCTAATCTATACACTAGGGTGGGCCGAAAAAACACTTTTTTTTATTTCGAATTTGTAATAGCGCGGAAAAGTTGCGAATTATGAAGACAAAAAGAAGGAAAAAAAAAAATTATCGAAATCGGTTGATATCTTCCGATCGCGCATAAGGCCTAAAATTTGACAAAAAATGAAAAAACTTGATTTTCGCGATTTTTTTTTTAATTTTTGAATTGGATGTTTTCGAAATGTAATAGTGCGGAAAAGTAGCTAATTGTGAAAACAAAAAGAAGGAAAAAAAATTTATCGAAATCCATTGATATCTTCCGATCGCGCATAAGGCCTAAAATTTGACAAAATATGAAAAAAACTTCATTTTTGCGATTTTTTTGAAAAAATTTTGAATGAAATGTTTTCCTAATTTTTTCGCGCGGAAAAGTTTATAATTATGAAGACAAAAAGGGGCATAAAAAGGAGGAAAAAAATTATCGAAATCGATTAATATCTTCCGGTCGTGCCTGGGGCCTAAACTTAGACAAAATATGAAAAAACATCATTTTTGCGATTTTTTATTTAATTTTTTGAATTAGATGTTTTCGTAATGCAATAGTTTGTAACGTTTACTAAAAAAGCCTTAAAACATTGTGCTTTGATTTTGTTTTGGTCAGTTAATATCTTCCGGTTGCGAATTAACCCCAAAATTACCCTAAATAATATATTAAAAAAGTTACATTTTTAAGCGTTTTTGGTTTTTGATGAATAATTTTTAGTGGAACAACCGTAGTATTTTTTGAGACAGACTGACAATAATGTAGAAAAACAAACTACCACAGGTTCAGTCGATATTATTCAGTTACGAAAAGCCTTAGAAACTCTCATGCGTAGACGTCGGGCAGCAATCCAGGCAACGTCGCTCGCCCGGCAACGGCTCTCTTCCACTCCATCGCCGCCTTCCTAGGACCATGTCAGCTGTCTGCCTATATTGTTTTTTCAGTCTGCGCTTCTATGTAGTAATCACAGTGTACTAATTAGTATTTAGTTCAATCTTGCTGTTTTTATTTTGAAAATCTTGTAGTCTTCTGTAATGATGTAGTTTCCTGCTGTGTGTGGACTCTGTGATTTAACAAAAAATAATGTAATAACAAGACAAATACTCTAACAACAAGACAAATATTTGGCTGCCCCACTTTTGGCACTCCAAAGAACTGCCATCAAACTAACTGCCAACTGGCGAAGACACCATTATTAATTTCTAGTGCCAAATTTAACCTTTCTTGAGTACGGCACCTAATGATGTCCTTGCCAGTGGACGCCTTGTTTGGTGGTAGTTTTTTTGGAGTACCAAAAGTGGGGCAGCCAAATATTTGTCTTGTTATTAGAGTATTTGTCTTGTTATTTGGCTCGGCAATTGTATAACTTTTTCGTTAAACCACCGAGTTCACACAGAGCAGAAAACTACATCATTACAGAAGACTTAAAGGATTTCAAAATGAAAACAGCTAGATTAAACTAAATAAAGTACTCTGCGATTACTACATAGAAACGCAGACTGAAAAACCAATATAGGCAGACAACTGACGTGGTCCTTGGAAGGCGGCGATGGAGTGGAAGAGAGCCGTTGCCGGGCGAGCGACGTTGCCTGGATTGCTGCCCGACGTCTACGCATGAGAGTTTCTAAGGCTTTTCGTAACTGAATAATATCGACTGAACCTGTGGTAGTTTGTTTTTCTATCTTATTGTCAGTCTGTCTCAAAAAATACTACGGTTGTTTCACAAAAATTAATCATCAAAAACCAAAAACGCGTAAAAATGTAACTTTTTAAAATTATTTTTTGGGTAATTTTGGGGTTAATGTGCAATCGGAAGATATTAACTGACCAAAACAAAATCAAAGCACAATGTTTTAAGGCTATATTAGTAAACGTTACAAACTATTGCATTACGAAAACATCTAATTCAAAAAATTAAATAAAAAATCGCAAAAATGATGTTTTTTCATATTTTGTCTAAGTTTATGCCCTAGGCACGACCGAAGATATTAATCGATTTCGATAATTTTTTTCCCTCCTTTTTATCCCTCTTTTTGTCTTCATAATTATAAACTTTTCCGCGCGAAAAAATTATGAAAACATTTCATTCAAAATTTTTTCAAAAAAATCGCAAAAATGAAGTTTTTTTTATATTTTGTCAAATTTTAGGCCTTATGCGCGATCGGAAGATATCAATGGATTTCGATAATTTTTTTTCCTTCTTTTTGTCTTTACAATTAGCTACTTTTTCGCACTATTACATTTCGAAAACATCCAATTCAAAAATTTTAAAAAAAAATCGCGAAAATCAAGTTTTTTCATTTTTTATCAAATTTTAGGCCTTATGCGCGATCGGAAGATATCAACCGATTTCGATAATTTTTTTTCCTTCTTTTTGTCTTCATAATTCGCAACTTTTCCGCGCTATTACAAATTCGAAATAAAAAAAAGTGTTTTTTCGGCCCACCCTACTATACACTGCAAAAAATGAATGTTGCTTTCACATTATAATACGTCTAATTTTATAGTAATAAACTAAAAATTGCAAATTTTACAGTTTGTTACCATGCATTTTGCAGTTTGAAACTGGAACCTCTGCTGCCAGTATTATACTGTTGTTTTTACACTATAATACAGCTAAATTTTACGGCAATAAACTTTAAAATTGCTAACTTTACAGTAAGAAACTAAAATTGTTAGTTTTACAGTTTATTACTGTGCTTTTTACAGTTTAAAATTGGAACCTCGGCTGCCAGTATTATATTGTAAAAACAGCCGCTCATTTTTTGCAGTGTACAATTAAGTAAGTGCAAAAGTAATATTGACTGTGTGTAAGTCATTAGCAGTATCTGCAAAAAATGAGTTTTAGAGATATTTAGAAACACGTGTTTTTGATTTCCCCAAACATCATTAAAATGTTGAAAATCTTAAGTCAGGCCACTAAAAAAAGCCATATTTTCAGTGAAAACCAAATAAACATGTTTTTGCAATAAGACTTATACAAAATAAAACAATTCTACGAAAAAGCCGCCAACTTGTCCCACTCGTAACCGTTCACACATTTCATTTAAAAAGAAATTATTTTAAAAGATTAATGAACGAAATGTTTTGATTAAGAAATCACACGCACGCTTGTGATTTCTCAATCAGTAATATTTTGTTTATTACCTTTGAAAGGATTTTTTAAACTAAATATATGAGCCGATAATATGAGAGTGTGGAACAAAATGTACATTACCAAGAGACGACAGGGGTTGGGGGAGAAAAATTTAGCGACACAATTTTATCTGCTCAGGGCAGATGTACAGATCATACTTTCGCTACAAAGACCACTTTTGTGACACCTTAAGGGTAGTAATTACGGTTTTTTATTTAATTAAAAATCAAGCGGGAAGCTTGCATATTCTTCATTATCATATACCTATCCTATTGAGAGTTTATCGTAATCACAATCAAGCAGTTTTTGTCTAAACTGAAGTTAATATATTTGCAATTATTAATTAGTTTTAAATAGAAAAAATATTAAAATATCATGCAATGTATGTTTTGTTATCAAACTACTTTCATTTAGTTACAATTTAACGTTTACAACCCCATCCTCAATTCAAATGAGAACTTGTGGGGCATTTTAGTGAGTGATATATACGTAAATGAGGAATGTCTCGAGAATAAGGATGAACTGAATGAATTCATCTAATATTCGTCTCTCTGAGAATGCTTCGAAAGACGCTTTAATGACGTTTGAGTCTATGACTTAAAGATTAAAGATTGATTAAAGTTATAGCAATTTCGATGGTTATTAACATAAATTTCGTCATTTAACTAATGTGGCCTTATAATTTAGCCCAACCTGTTCTTTATGTTCGACGCAAATACATGTTGTTCAGATAGACATATTAAAAATATTTAAAACTCTGATTCTGGGCGCCCCCTCCCCCTCCCGTCCCCTCCTTCTAAAAAGAGATCAAGGACCTCAACAAGTTTGATGGCATTTGTTTGCAGTTTGCATAGAAGTCAATTTCTTAAGAATTATTATTATTTTGATCAGATGCAATTTTTATTTGAAATTAGATTTATACAGACATTTTCTTAGTTAAACAATGTCAAAACATCATCAAGAGAGGACTAATAAATATTTAATTTTTTGCCGAAAAAATGTTTACAAAACTGAGTTTTTAACCCTAGGCGCAACCATGAAGGAAGTTATAAGTTTAACGTGTCTGTATCTGTCTGTGGCATCGTACAGAATAAACAGTTGGACCAATTTTGATTTTTTTTTTCTTTTTTTTAAGGTGAAGTGATCGAAAGTGTTCTTTGCTAGGTCGCGTCTTTGGATGACATTAACTTACAAAGATATTAATTGAAAACCTTTAAAATGTTTTTAAATGCGGCCTCAAATTTACACGATTGGAAAACGATGGTCATTGTTGGACGACGAAGAAAGAAAACTCAATGATTCAAAATGTTTATCACTTGCCAGTTTCTATTTGTTAACAATTAAAATACTTTTAATTGGTTTTAATACAAGGCTTTTCAATTTTCTATCTTTATTTTGCTTTTGATATGACATCTCCTATAAGGGTCAGGGGTTGTTTAAATGTTTAACTTAATCTCAGCACTTGTCTCCGCTCTTTTTCCCGTCGACGACGTCAGTGTTCGCTTCGGACAGCGTTGGGATCTAATTAAATTCGATTGCGCCGCTCGTAATAGCATGGCTACCTGCGATCTTTAAGCGGCTAGCCAGACGGGCGAAAAAGAGCGTACAAGCAGAACTTACATTTTCTGCCACTTCAGTCATTTGGCGCTGATCTCCTAGGGTTCGGTGAGACTTTTTAAAGGGAAAGGTATAGCAATAACATGCGTGTAGACTTGATTTCTAGGAGTAAAACTGTTTCAGTCTTGATGAAAAAAAAAAAACAAACATCAAAATACATAGTGTTGTTATGTGTTCACAGTTTAAAACATTTATAATGCACATGAAACAATTTAAAGATTGTTTAAGGGCAATTCCACGAAAAGTGGTCCTAACACACCAACATTTTTCCCCCCCATAATACAAAAACGAACCTTATTTTTTGACAAAAAAGTATCTACTCTTTTCGATTCCAGCATCAATTTTAAGATAAAATTTTTCTTTTCTCATATTTTAGCCTTGTTTAATAACATTGAGACAAATTTAAAAAAAAAATGCATTATTAGTGAAAAAATGTAAGAGAATTTTTTTCACCTAATAATCAATTTTTTTTTGGAAAAACTATCAAATATCATGAACGCGGATCCTTTAGTATGATTATATCTCATATTTTTTGTAATAAAGTGTTTTATAAGTTTTTAACTCCTCAAAATATGCAGGTTACTTTTTTTTGGTTACACACGTAAGGCAAAAGATAGAAAAGTTTCCCCCCAAGGTCTAATTAGGGGACTAAAAGAAAACTATCTCATATCATAAATTAACTTGATACATAACACCTGTAACCTGACTTACATCTTCATCCATTCGGCAGAAACGTTTTAACGAGGCTCTTTAAAAGCTGTCACACACGTAAGGCTTTTGAATGGTTTACATTAAGAGTCAGGTCTTTTCCATTTGCTCCGTATTTGACAGTGACTTTTCGTCATAGTAGGCCAAAAAACAAATTATTTAAGAAATTTCCTGAGAAACCAATTATTTTGGTTTAAATCGAGATATTTTTTGTTAATATTTTTTGATTATGTGTAACATGTTTAAAATGAATTTTAAAATTATTACCTATTTAATTCGTATATAACAGAATTAATTTAATTTTCATTCTTCATTTTGTGGATAAATCCTTGCAAAATTTAAGTATTTACTAGCTGCGTTGTCCGGTTGTTTGAGAAACTTTCCCAGGAACCGATTCTTTTAATTTAAACTTTTTTGTTAATCTCCTCTGATTACATGTAACATGTTATTTTAATAAATTTTAAAATAACCTATATATATATAATTCGTATACAAATGAGAATTAATTTCGTCTTCATTCCTTATTTTGTGAGCACATCTTTGCAATTTAATTATTTACTAGCGGCGTTGTCCAACAAAATCAGATCTTTCGTTTAGGGCAAAAAATCAAATATTAAACAAGTGGTTCCGTCCGGAACTGAACGAGCCTATTTTCCCGTTTGCCAATTTCAAATTTCAAATTTGGTAAAATATTCATCCGAAAGATAATGGGTAGGGGAAAGTTGCCCAAAACGGGATAGGCGGGCAAAACGGGATAGTGGGCGTTGGAGCTTGACTGGTGGTACTATCTCGCAGGAGACAGGCTAAACTGGTTCCCGACCGCCATGGCAGCATACTCAGTTAATATCTCAACTCTAGCCACGTATTTCGCAAAGAAATATTTTTTCAAAGTTTTCAATTGAGATTTTTACTTACTTTTTACTTTTTTCGACTGCAGAACAACTAGAATTGTGGTTCTCCGTAATTCGGAACAATTCCGGTTAGAACTGTATTTTGTTCATAGCTCTTTTAGCAACAATTTCATGTACTTAAATATTGCTAGTGAGTGGCGGTTCCAGGGTCAGTCCTTTATGTTGTCAAAAGCATCATGGTCGGGCAAAACGGGACACTTTTAGGGTGCACAAAACGGGATACAATTTTGATGTGTCCCGTTTTACCCAACCATTTCCATTAATGTTTTTTCAATGTGTTTAAGCAGCACGAAGCGAACTAGAAGTTGCAAGTGGATGTTCAACCATCCTGACAAAGGGATTACTATCTACGAAGTAGGAAATATGTTCAATGCAGCATTTTAACGAGCAGCTCTTGTCTAAACTGCTGTGAATGGGTTGACGAAAACAGGCATTTTCCCATATAACCACAGATGTCTTTCCTGAATATCTCTTCGTTCCTCTCTTCAAACAGATCACCCATTGCTGGATGCTCAGAACATGATGTCCTAACACCTATTAAATCTGCAACAAAATGAGATCAGATCCGAAGGATCTTCAAATTCAGTGATAGCATTTGAGAGTTTGCTGTCATTACGACCACTAGAGACAGTATTGAAAGAATCACTAGTGCAACGATAACACTAGCACTAATGCAGGCCTGATCCAACCGTTCACTTCAACTGGAGTCAAAGGACTTGGACTATACTGTCGCCCTTCACTGCCATTTTCTATATCACCCAAAGAAATTCTACCTCCACCACGAGTGATTGGACAAAGGCCTCAAAATAAACACGATAATAGAAGAGGGGAAACAGCATTTATAACAAGAAGCCCAAAACTTGAGTTGGAAGAAGAAGAACGAGAAAAAAAAAAAAAAGGACGAGAAAGAACTTAAAAGCTGAAAAGAAAAGGGCTGCCAAACAGGGGCGGATGGGGCCGGCGGGCAGCCGGGCATTTTCCCGGTGGGCCGCCTGTGTTACGGCCGGTCTAAATTTTACAACTTGTGCCGTCTTTTTTTATTTTTATTTTTTTAGTCGGCCGGCTGACCGGTCTAAATTTCAAACCTTGTGGCGTTCTTTTTCTTTTTTTAGTTAGCCGGACGGCCGGTCTAATTTTACAACTTGTGGCGTTTTTTTTTTTTTTTTTTAGTTGGCCGGTGTAAATTTTACAACTTGTGGGGATTTTTTTTTTTTTTTTTTTTTTTTGGTCGGCCGGTTGGCCAGTCCAAATTTTAAAACTTGTGGCGTTATTTTTTGTTTAGTCGACCGGACCGCCGGTCTAAATTTTAAGACTTGTGGAGTTTTTTTTTTTTTTTTCCTTTTGTTGCAACAAGCGGCCTGTCTGACCTTGACCACTTACTCCATTTTTTAAAAAAAATTGTTTGTGCCGTTTCATTTCATAAAGTCGTAGCAAGCGGCAAAACGGAAACACTATGCAAAAAAGGAAAGAGAGGGCAGACTTGATCCTCGCTGTGAGGCCACCCACTTCGACCCACTTCCCTCTCCTCCCAACTCGTTAGCCTCCTAGCTCAAAATTAGCCTGAACTTAGAAAAATTATTAAAAATCAATATGAAATATATGAGTCGCAAGAACAAGAAAACAGTGATGATGAAAAAGAATCATACCATGAAATTGATGAAAAGCTTGCTTCCATTTCTTGCAAAAACTCAAAATTGCGTTATTTGCTGTTATAAAGTACTCATTAAGTACAACTTGTTAAAGATTGTTATTCAGTTTTAACTACTGGGCAATTCCACGGTAACTTACGTTACATTTCGACCAACTCTTATGCATTTAGTACCTCAGTACAGACAAATTCTGTTGTACAAATCTTGTATGAAAGCATTTTTTGAAAATGACAGTTGAAAGCAAAATTAAAATGCAAAAATATTCGATGCATTTAAATTTTACAAAATCTGGCAGTCAAAGATAAGGCAGTAACTTGCGTTACACAAAAAGGGAATGACATAATATGAAAATTGGTTCTGAGGCAAATTTCTGCTCTATTACAGCTGTTTTATTGTTTGAAGCATAATTATCAGTTCTTTATAATGCTTAGGAATATATTTTCATTAATTTAAAAATTTATTTCAAAAATTGAAAATTATGGGAATTTTTAACTGGGTAACTTATGTTACAATAACTTACGTTACAAAATTTACTTACAAGCATATCTTTATTACAAAAATTAATGAATGAAAATTACAGCTTAGTTTAGTTCGAAACATTGAAAATTAACAATTATGAATTAAATTTACAGAAATTTAATATTAAACTCAATGAAAAATCAAAAATATTACATAACAAAAGACTTAAATCTATACTGGCTGCTGCTATTAACAAGTTCAGGTAATTCAATTTTTCAAATCATTCTTTCTTTCTTATTATAAATTTCATCTGTCGTTACTGGCCATTTCTAATTGGTTCCAACAGCAGCCATTACTTATATTTTAAACTCGTTTTCTTCAATAATCGTCACAACTCAAGGATACAATGTATTTTCGTACTTTACCACACACCATTCACCAGCTTTTATCTCTGTTTTTTCTTCTTGTTCCTTAAAATACTTAACTAAACGAAACCCCGTAGTTTGTTAATTTCTAGTTCTTAAATGGTCATTGTCAATGTGCGGATCTTCAGAAAGTATTTTTGATAAATTTTGCTTTTTCTAACATATTTCAATACCATAAAGAGGGACTTATATTTAAAAATCTGTAATATCCACATGACTTTTCTCATACCCCTTCTACAGCGCATCTCTTCTGCAGAGTTTAGTGGCATTTTAATGCAGAATAAAATGTATTTCACCTGTAAGAGATAAAATATTTTTGTATTTGTTACTTTTAGAACATATTTGATAACTTTAAATCATAAGAGAAGTCATTTTTGAAGAATTTATAGTACATTACTCCTAAATATTCTGAATGCAGTGATATTGTTTAGAGAGAATTAATATCTCAAAAGCCAAAAAGAAACATATATTTATAATAGAGGTGTATTGTAATCTTATTAACGAATAGAGCCATTTTAAGAAATATGATTAATTTAAATTAAGTAAATACAGTACAAATTCAAAAGAATTCTTGCATAAATTACTCCTACTTACTACATAGGTTTATTTCACAATTTACTTTCTTTATAAATACAAGTATATAAGTTCTACTTGGGTAACTTACATTACCTGCATATGTTGGTAACTTAAGTTACACGTTTTGATTGTAGCACAAAAAATTAAATAGACAATATTTAAAAAAAAAACTTTAACTATTTGCTTAAGACACACTTATAAGATAGAAAATATAGCATTGTTAACATTGCATTGCCCTTTGTTTATGCACATCATTAACTTTAACATGTTTTTGGTAACTTATGTTACATAGAAGAGTGCATTTTTGAAGTTAACATAAATCACTTAATTTACGTGAAAACACTCGTTTTAGCAATTTACAATACTGAATTAAAGTGTAATAATCAATATTCTTCCTTTAAAACAGTTATCTAAAGAAAAAAATTGAAACTTACCAACGTTGAAAGATTGACCATTTGCTTTGCCAAAAGTTAAATATTCCATTTCCAACTTCAAAGTGCTGCCAAAACTAAAAATACTACATTCTTGACAAAAAATTAGCATAAATAATAAACTTCTAACATTTTTAAACCGAAAAATATGTAAAACAGACGCATTGCTGTAATGTGATTTTTCCAACGCTTTTCCACACTTGCATGGAATTGCCCTACTGCATATCAATATTTGTTAATGCTACCTATTACTCAAGTGGCTTGCGAAAGAAGTTTCTCCAGTTTAAAGCTCATAAAAACTAGCATACGTAATACTTTAGCTGATGAACGGCTAGAGTCATTTATGCTCATGAAAATAGAAAAAGATTCTTTACAAAATATTGATAATGAAGCAGTGATTGACAACATTGCTCTAAAAAGCGAAATTCTAAAAAAAGAGTTATTACATTGATGTTGTCATATTTCTAAGCTACAGTCCACTTTTTAAAAAAATTTCTTCCTTCAAAAGCTTTTTTCTCAAGTTTAAGTCTTAGTTTTGTCGCCACTCTGTGAATCAGAAGTGTTATTTCTTAGTTTTACATACTCAATTATAGAACCTGTATTATCTTTAAAAGTATGGCCAGTTTCAGTGGCGTAACTACTTGTTGGTTTCAGGGGGGGTTATATTCTAAGTCGTCACAAGGTGTAAAAAACGGGCGGCGAGGGGGGGGACAACCCCATTTTACCCACACTTTACATGTATGTATGTGTATATATACAGGGTGTCCACTCCAATCGTGGACCAATAGCTAATTTCTAAACCGTTAGAGATAAGCATATAGTTTATTTAGGAAAAAATCTCCAAATTACGAAAGGAATTTTGGGTCTATTCAATGTTTTTCAAAAAATCAAATTTTGAAAGAGTTACGAAATTTAAATTTTTATACAGCCCCCCAGTCCTATCAATCATGTTTAGTAAAACATTCTTGACACTGTAACGTTTAAAACAAAAAAAAATCACTCTTCTACCACAAAAATTGACTGAGTTATGACGTTTTGAAAAATCAAGATTTTGAAGGATTTCGCATACGGTCCCTTAAGCGATCTCTCGATGACGTCATGAAATAATGCAAAATCTTGATTTTTCAAAACGTCATAACTCGGTCAATTTTTGTGGTAGAAGAGTGATTTTTTTTTGTTTTAAACGTTACAGTGTCAAGAATGTTTTACTAAATATGATTGATAGGACTGGGGGGCTGTATAAAAATTTAAATTTCGTAACTCTTTCAAAATTTGATATTTTGAAAAACATTGAATAGACCCAAAATTCCTTTCGTAATTTGGAGATTTTTTCCTAAATAAACTATATGCTTATCTCTAACGGTTTAGAAATTAGCTATTGGTCCACGATTGGAGTGGACACCCTGTATATATATATATAATACGCACTTGAAAATGTGTACTTCGGAAGTTCGAAAAACGAGACAGCTTTTTAAAGAGTAAAGAAACATTACTGTAAAAAAATGAAAGGGGGGTCCGGGGGTTCGCCCCCAGAAATTTTCATGAATTGTACCTCTAAAAACTCCATTCTAGACTACCTTGATGATGTTCGATCTCTTCCTCAATCAATAAAACATGATTGCCGGCCATTTTTAATAATGTGAAAGAAAATGATAGGATACACAAATTCTTCCCAACGATTTTTTCGAAATTTCAGTTCCAGAAACGCAACTTCAGACGAATTTCGATCATAATGGGAGGTTTAGAGACCTACCTCCGGAAATTTTTGACATTTATTTCCTAAAAAAGACAGTCCTTAATGGTTCTGGGAAAGGGAGGGGGATGGCAATGAAGTCTGTAACACAATGATATTCGCTGGAGAATCGTACTTTTTCATTCTAGGAGTTTTATATTTTTTCATCTCATTTTTGCATTTTTGGACCAACGTTTCGGGGGGGGGGGGGGTTGTCCCCAAAACACCCCCCATAGGTACGCCACTGGCCAGTTTGTATATATGTATAAGTAGTTTCTTCATTTTTAATGCAAAATATTGCTTTCCAATGTCATTAAAATGTCAAACTTTTTCATTTTTTCCCTGATGCAGCTTTTTGAGTTATTCAAAGTGAACAATTTGCTAGCATTTTTTTTTAATTATGTATAATTAACAGTTTTACTCTTAATGCTAAGGAAGTTCCCTCAAGGCTTGAATTAAAATGTTCGTCACTGTGAAAATTCCTGTCTTCACTTTAAAAAATTACTTACGTAACATTTTTTTTAAGTTGAAAAAAAGAAAGAGGTAATAATTTAGTTTGTATATATTTTTTGCATGTGTGCTTCATATTCATTAAAATAATAATTGTAAATAAATATTATAAAATATGTTTCCGTCATATGTAGTCAGTTTCTGAAAAGTATGGATATTTTGAAGTTCATCATTGCTAAATTTTCACAGAGTTAGATTTGTTTTTAGTACGCTACGCTCAATAGTTGTTAAATATTGTAAAGCTAGTTCAATATTAAGTTTTTTTCATTTTTACACACATGCTACTTAATTAATTACTTACAATAGTTTGTCATGTTGTTAGTTTCTGAAACGTTTGTAAATAACATTTCCAATCGGAATGAAAAGTTTGAGAATAGATATAAGTTTAGAAATCGATCAATGTTAAATTTCAAAATTTCCCTCTTTTTCACGGAATGCTATTTTCTCTTTTTATTCTTTAGAAAGCAGTACGCGCTTGAAGGTGTATTAAATATTGCACCTTTTTTTCAATACTGAGCGTTTCTATGTTTTACAAATGTGTATACATTGTTGAACTGCTTATTTAATTCGCATAAAACTATAACATTTGTACATCCTAAAATGCGTTGTCACTATATTTAATTGTTGTATATGAATAAACTCGAACTAGATATAAAAAAAGTCAGTCAATTGAGACACAGTTTAAACTTTCGGTCTTCACTTTCGTTTTACTAAGCAGCCTTTTTAGTTGACGAATAAATAATCCGTTTCAAAGTTCATCTTCTGTACTTTATGAATTTCCTTTAACTACTTCGTTATAAAAACTAAATCAGAAACTGTACGTTTTAAAATACGATCGTCATGTTATTGGTTTCTAAAACGTATGCTAATAACGGATTTACTTTCAGTAGGGGGTGGGGATACATTTCTGCATAAATGTAAATTTAAAGATCGATCAGTGTTAAATTTCTAACTCTCCCATTTTCACATAATTATATTTTTCCCCAGTTAAGATCTCAAATACATACGTACCACCATAGCTTTATTTCAATCCTGTGTATATATTCAGTTGAGTGTAAGAAATTTCAAAATCAATGTCTTCCTTCAAGCTTTTGAAATGTACGTTAAAAATGGATTTACTTTCTATGCATCAAAAGATTTTGTATAAATGATTATGAAGAGTTCAAGTTCAGTGTTCAAGTTCCATTAGTTGATCTTTGTCACAATTTTTCTTACGAGAAGCAGTACGCGATCGAATGCGTAGTAATCGTGTACCATTATTTCAATGTTCAATTACTTATTTATATTTATGTATAATCGGAGTAGCTGTAAGTATTAAAAATTTGTAGTAGTAAATTTTTTGAATTTGTATACGCATAGTGGTTTTATATTAAATAGAAAAAAATGTTTGGTTTGTGTGTAAATTTGCATGTTTATCATTGAAATTTTTATATATATATTGAAATATATATATATATATATATATATATATATATATATATATATATATATACAGGGGCCGGTCTGTGATAAATGCCCGGGCCGGTGCGGGGTGCTCCATCCGCGGCTGCTGCCAAAACAAGTCTCTTGAATGTTCCGAAAACAAAACAAATGAGGCGTAAAAGTAAACCAGGTGGAGATGCAAAACAGGCATATAATTTTTTAAAATGTTGCTCTGAACCTGAAAAAACCCCACAGACATCATTTGCAAAAATTGAAGAAAATAGACGTAACATGAAAAAAAAACCGAAAAAAAAATCATCAGTTAGCCAAGGTTGGACGTCGTCGTCTTCAGAAGATGAAACTGAAAAAGATGAAACATGTATTTTCTGCAACGCTCTGTATCTTGAATCGAAATCTGGAGAAGGAAGCTGGATACAATGTTCGAGCTGCCAGGAATGGGCCCACGAAGCTTATTCCAAAGCAGACGAAGAAGACGACACATTTTTATGCGATTTCTGTGTTATGTAATTTTCCAACTTTACAATTGCGTAGCCTATTTTTGGTCTAAAAACTAAATCAAAAGTAAAATCAGTACAAAATCATAACATACATTTCCTTATCCCGTTTTACCCACCCTTGGTCGGGTAAAACGGGATCGTATAAGACTTTTTGAAACCAGTATTTTTCACATAAATAATATCGAACAAATATGACGAAGGTATTTTTAGTAATGTAAAAGGTGTATACTTTTAAATGGCGTCTAACTTTGGAATGTACCTTGTATACAATAAGAAATAAAGCGAAGAATATGTTAGCTATCCCGTTTTGGGGTACTTTCCCCTACGTGGGGAGTGGGGGGGGGGGTGCAATTCGAAAAGTCAAACATGAGAATGAATTGTCCTCGCCGAGATCTTTCTAACAAAAAAAGTTTGTTCAAATCTGACTGTTTAACTCAAAAGTAATTAGCGGGGGACCAGTTGTTTGAGCGGTTCAAAGTTGAACAAAAAAGTGCTCAAACCAAAATATTAAATGTGAGAATTATTTATCCTCGCTGAGATTATTAGAACAAAAAAAAAAAAAGCTCAAATCGGACTGTTTACTTAAAAGTTGTTAACGGGGGACAGGTTGTTTGAACGGTTCAAAGTTGAACGAAAAATTGTTCAAATCTAAAAGCCAAATATGGGAATTAGGTCTCCTCGCCGAAATCTTTCGAACAAAAAAAAGTTTGTTCAAATCGGACTGCTCACTCAAAAAATATTAGAAGAGGGAGAAGGGGAGGGGGGAAGGGGGTAGAGACAGACAGACACATATATAATGCTGATAGCTATAATTATCAGTTGTGGAAGTTGAATTGACTTTAAAATGAAGACATGCTGCACGCGGTCACACACGTAAGGCTCTAGTGTCACACACGTAAGGCAAATTAATAATTTTTTATTGCTACTCTACGAAGTTTAGAAAAAAAATAATATGTGGAATACTTACTTAGTATACTTAGACACATGCACAAAAATCACCGTTCATTTATCTTTTAAAACTTCACATGAAATTACAAAATAATATGAGGTATAGCTTATTTTCAGATTTTCCGAGTCACACACGTAAGGCTGTATTTAAAATTTTATAAAAAAAATTCAAAATTGTCCTATGAAAAAAATAACGCCGCATTACAACTTTTGCATATCTTCTGTTACTCCAATAGCAACCACTAAGAAATATATAAAAAATATCGTCCTGGTTTTTATTGTTATTTGCAAAGAAATGGCGTCAAAAAGTCACACACGTAAGGCTGGAATGGCCCATAGTTCATTTTGTGATTGCACGCTTTTTTTCTTCGGAGATATAAAAAAGCAATGAAGTAACTTTATTATTATTATTATTTACGTTCACATTTGTGCCACTATCACAAAATTTGAAGTACTCCTAAATGTAAATATAGTTTACTAAAATTTTGGGCGAATAATTCAGTGCATATAAAGGACCTAAATACGACGGTAAGACGAATAAAAATACTAAGGCTACTTTTTTCTATAGATATCATTTACGATCACGTTTTTGTCAATATCACGAAATTTCAAGGCGTTTAAGCGACCTCTAAATATTAATATATTTTGCCAAAATTTTGCACAAATAATCAGTGTATATAGTGGCACAGAATAAGAGGGTAAGACGCACAAAAATACAAAGGCTACTTTTTCTATAGATATCATTTACGATCACGTTTTTGTCAATATCACGAAATTTCAAGGCGTTTGAGCGACCTCTAAATATTAATATATTTTGCTGAAATTTTGCACAAATAATCAGTGTATATAGTGGCACAAAATAAGAGGGTAAGACGCACAAAAATACAAAGTTTTTTTTTTTTTTCCATACATTTCTGAATCACCCTAATCCCCATCTTATAGTTTGTTTTTCAAAGTTTGTCGTATTAGTCACAATGGTTTTAAAGGTCCCTTCCGACTGCAAAATAATTCAAAAATTTTGCATAAATTCTGAAGCGTAACTTCGAATGTCTGCAACTTTAACATAGAAAAGCACCAGACTGTAACTTAAAATAAACGAGTACTTTGTAAAAATACAAACTTATCAAAACATTAATATTCGATACTATCCATGTGCCACTATATTCCCAGCAGATTTTCGATATGAAACAATCAAATTACAACTTTAGATAATCTTCAATAATGTAAGAGGAAGGGTATATCGTTCCTCACACTTGATAGAGTTTCGGAATTGTAGTCCAAAAAAATTGCAGGCATCTTCTTTCACGTTTGTGGTTGATACAATCCATGTACGTAATCCATGACGTTTGGTGAAATAAATTGCCCAACAAGGCAATTTAGATAGAAGAATTATCCTATAACAGTGGCATAGTAAAAAAACAGAAAGGATGTGTAGATGAATTTTTTTCGGAGGGGGGGGGGAGCTTTTTTAGTTATTTTATACGGTCGAAAAGGAACCATTTCTGATTTAGATTATATATCAACCAAACCTCCAGACTTGAATACGCCACTTATTAAAAAAAAAAAAAAAACATTCTCTAGAATCCACCTTATTAAATAAAACAAAAGAGGTGTTTAACTTCGACATTCAAAACGAAAGTACAGAATAACAGATAAATCAGTAATTATAGTTATCCATTTTATCATAAAAATCAATATTCTGAAATTACAATCCTACATTGAATACTGTCAATATAATTCTCAAAACATAAAATGCACTATAATTGACTAAATAAAAAAAGGCATGCAAAATGTATTTATACAGACAATAAATAGTTATTAAAAACATTACTATTAACTAAAATAAACTATTTTGTAATTGCTCTAGTTCATTTTTGATTTAAATCTGTTTGCTCAGCTAAACACTTAAAACTCCATGTTATTTTCATGTTATAACAAAATTATTAAAGTACTCTTTGTGGTAAACTTGATTTGATTAAATACATGTAAAATGGCCCATTTTACACCCTTTGCATCTCGTTTTTTCTACCCTTTGCATCTCTAAAAATGGAGCATACTCTTTATATAATGAATATAACTTTCAAAAATCTCTTCGAAAATTCAATGTGTATTTGAAATACTCACGATTTTGTACGCAAAATCAGAGGAAGAATAACATTTTATTATTTCCACAAGTTGTTCACTTATCTGCTGAAATCGTATGTTGGAAGCAAACTTTTCTTTAAATATCTGCTATTCTTTCATTTGTTCTACAATTATATTCGTTTGCATTGAAAGGAATTTTCTTTTGTTTCTTTTGAAAGAATAATATATTTTTACCACCCTAAAACCTTTCAAACAGAACGGTGTGGCTGAAAACTGCAATATGACAGCAGCTGGGTGGCCAATGAATTCCAAAAGCATCGAAACCTTCATATATCACGTGAAAGTCATATGTCCTATGTATAGCAAACCTTTTTGACGTCACGTAAAGGTATCCGTTGTATTTAGGGGGAGAGACTTCAAGTAGAAATCTCTCAGCTTTCCTTCCTCAGTAAGCAGTTTATGCAGATGTAAAAACAAACTTCTTTGCTTTGCATTGGTTAGGTGTTGTGTTCAAGGCTAACATTTTCCACACCTTCTAATTATTCTTTTTCATTTTTCTTTGTGTCAATTTTTTTTATCTTCTTCCAAAGTGCATATGTACTGTGACTAATTGCTGTGTTCCTTGCAAGTACGAACTGAAAATAAACATCGCTATGACGGCAATGTTTGTCAACAAACTGCACGTGGGATTTGTTAGCCGAATTATCCACAATGCTCGATTCATCTGTTCTACTGCTCATGCACATGATTTACACATTGGTAAATTTTGGAAAAAAAATTAAAATGCATTGAATTTAATGTACTAATGAGAAAGGAAGCGCAGTCACTTTTCTTAACTTTTGTTTCCTTTATTTTTTAGTGCATCGTTGTGATAAAAATTACTATGTATAGTTTCTTTCAGAAAAGTATATTTCATTTTTATTTCGTACCTAGAAAAAGAAGAGCCTGTGTTGCACGAGAAAATGCCGAAAACATTATATGAGAGTCATATTCCTACCACATTCTTCCAGAAATTTCTCCTTACGCTGGGGTCATCAGTTATGTCAATAAGTGACCCATATCGTCATGGTAAGTAACATTTTACCCTTGAAATGAAACCAGTTTTCTCTTTTTTTGACAGTAATTTTGTGTATTTCTGCTATTTTTTTGTTTTTTTTTGTCTTGCTGAGTGTTCAATCGTGCTACTGATCGCTTTTTACAGTTTTGCTGTTCATATTATTTGTAATTGCTTCTATTTTTTTCAATGCTCCAGAAGTGGCACTTTTTAAATGCTCTTATTCTCCTGATTATGTATCAAATGTAAAATTATAATTGTTGAGTACAGTCGAATTTCGATAACTCGAAGTCCCATGAAACCAGTTAAAAGCTTTGAGTTTCAGTAGTTTGATTTTCTGGGAGTTTCCACAACCTTCATAAGAATTAATGGACGCGATGAAAGCTTTGAGGTAAAGGAATATTCGAGTTATAATGTTATGAGCTATCGATACTCCACTGTATACCGTGAAATAAAGCAAGGTATCCCAATACAGCATTTGTCCCACTATACGCGTAAAAATAAGTCTAATTGTTATTTATTCTATGCTTTTGAGCAATTTAATTCTTTATATATATTCATCATTCTTTTATATATTTGCTCCTATAGTTTTATATGTTCGTTAAATATATACTTGTCATCATGTCTGAAAAAGGATTGTCTTCAAGTGCACTTTATACACCTTTAGGGCAAAGAAAATCAATAAAGAGTGCCACACGCAGAAACATATTAAAGTTTTATTGCTGACTGCGGAAAGAAAGTGAAAGATACTGTCAATCAAACAGTTGACAAAGTATCATCACTTACATGTGTATGGAACAAATGCGATATCCGACCTAGCCTTGGCGACTTTTTCCTGTTGGCGCCAAAAGACGTCGCCAAGCATTCAATGTACGACGCCAATTATCGCACATCGATCTTGGCGATGCTCTTTTGGCACCAACAGGAAAAAACGAAGATAAACATGCAAAGTATCCTACAATATTATGCAATACAATATAACACAATATGAAAAGGTTTTTTCAATACACTTACCTTGGATTTTTTAAAAATGCTTGTACGAAAAAGGTCGTGCAGGTATGTTCCGCTCTTAGGGAAATTATCCACTCACAAAATGTATGAAAAAACGTAAAATCCCAAAAATGTTAGAACCAAAATTGCAATTTTGTTAATAAAATTCTAAAGAAAATTTCGAGAAAAAAATGGTTTTACTTTTCTCTTATTTCGTAATCTTCCCAATTAATCCCCCTTACTATTTCTAAAAATTTGTTAAACCTATCTTCATTATGAAACTCACAATTCTTTTGAACATGTAATAAGCAAGATAACATTTAAAATCCCCCTTCCTATTGTGTGTAGGTAGTGTACTTTTAAGGTGTCGCCATGTGGATTCAATGGTATTAGTGTGACAGCCTGTGTCGGGGTCTACAAAATGAAGATCGTGATTTACCGCGAAATGTTCAAAGCCTTCTCTATCTAAAGTTTTGTACGCTTTCCACCCGTCTGAATGTATGGTAGTACCTGGCAAAATCCATTCTTTAATAACAGAAAATAAAGTATCCCTACTCCTATCACCCACAGCAACCAAAAACATTTTACCCTTCCCCCTTTCTGTTCCCCCAAAAACCCACTGACCCTCGACTGCATGACCCCTGTTATATTTTCTTTTTCCGAATTTTGATTCGTCTATTTCGACTATTTTGTCAACCTCCCCCCCCCCCTATTTTTTCCGAATGTAATTCTATGTAATTTATAATTTCTTCATTTATATAGTTTCGCCAGTCTGTCATTGTGTGAGTAGCAAAAAAATACTGCTTTTGGATGTCTGCCGTTTTCATACCAATAACAATTTCGTATGTCAGCAAAAAAATTTCCTCCAACTTCAATTTACTCAGAGTAAACCACGACCCCCACCTTATACTAGTTTCTTTCCCACACATTTTCCCATCTACTTTGTTTCTGCATATAAATCCGTAGCCATCAGATATATTCTTTCTATTTCTTATTGTCATTGACGAACTGCATCGAGTACAAATAATTTCACTTTTCAATAACCCTACTTCCCTTAAAAATTCCAGAAATTCCTCTTTGCTCTCAATTAATTTAAAAATAAACAAACGATTTGGCACCCCGGTACGACCGTAAGTTGGGCGAGAGCTAGAAAAAATAAAAGACGACTCATTTAACAGTTTCAACTGATAGTTTTCAACAATGCTACACACAGAACTCATAATCGGTACGTGAGACAAAAAAAAAACCTAAACAAACAATTTGAAACTTTAATACTCTAAAATAAAGCTTCGGAAAGTTAGCTACAGTTTCATCGGAAACTTTATTTTAGAGTATTGAAGTTTAAATTCCTTCAAAATCTCCCTAAGAGCAGAACATAACTTGACCTACCTTCCACACGAACGCCCACGTGAGAGTTCAAACTGTGCTTCCCTCAGGGTTACCATACTCACAGAGCATCACCGCAGAATCCATGGCGCACACGCCCATGACCCCATGACGTCACAAACATTGCGTTTTGTCCGGGGGGCCATCCGGAAATACTTATCGCCTTCGTTGGCGTCGTAGGTCGTATAACGCATTTGTACCCATGTGTATCAAAAAGAACTGCTTCATTTGAAAAATGAAAAAAAAACAAAAAAAAAGCTTTAAGTCCATTAAGTACCAGAAAAAAAAACGACCTGGTGCAGAAGGTAGAGGTAGCATGCTTCAAAAATATGATGACCTTTCTCTCCTGTCTACGACGAAAAATCCAAAGCTTTTTTCAAAGAAATGAAATTGCAATATTGGACAAGGTGTTAGCATTAGTAAACGAGGACAAAGACATCTTTCTAAAAAATATTGGTTGGACAACCTTATACAGAATGTTAAAAGATAGGGGATTATCCTGCAGCAAAAAGTAAACGACAAGCTATGTTTCTAGAGGCAAGACATCATATTACGTCTGAGAAATTATTTAAGAAAATATTTATACTACAAAAATAAAAATACGCCAACTTATTACCTCAATGAGACTTAGGAGAATGAAGAGCATACTCAGCGTTGAGTATGGCAAGATTTGTATATTAAAGATGTTTATGAGGCTTCCTCTTCAACCAACAGTGGGATGTCTGCACCTAAAGGAAAAAAAGAGGAGGCTCATCACTATGCATATAGGTAGTGAAGACAGTTTTGTTGATGATGCAGCTGACATTTTTATTGGCACAAAAAAACCATTCATTCATTTGTTTGTGGAGACTTTCTGAAGAAATGGATGGTAATCATTTTGTAAAATGGTTTGAAAGTACTTCCAAAGCTTAAATCAAGCTGTATTTGTTATGGACAATGCCTCATATCACTTGGTTAAACATGAAAAAATTCCAACAAATTCCTGCTAAAAAGATTCCACTTGAGATTGGTTGTTTCAAAAAAATATTTCATGGAGTAACGTGATGCTCCAAATAGAACTTTGCAAAAAGTCTCTGAAGTAAGACATTTGCACTGTAAATATTGAGTAAAAGGAATTGCGGAGCAATACAGTCTCTTAGTTCTGAAATTCATCCCTTATCACTGCAAGCTCTATCCAATAGAAATGATCTGGAACCAAATAAAAGGATAGGTTGTTTGCGAAAATAACACTTTTAAAATAAATGAAGTGAAGAACCTCGTCTTCAAAGGAATAAAAAATGTGTGAGAAATGGGACATTGATGGCATAGTGGATGATGTGTGTGAAAATCAAGACGTCATAATAGCTTTAAACAGTGATTCTAATAGTGACAACGACAGTGTTTCACAGTTTTCCAGTGAGTCAACGTGAGAAGCACTATTTAACGGATATATGCCACATTGCAAGCTCATATTGTAATTTTTGAAGTAAGTCACTAATATATTTTTCGCTATTTTATATTGATCATGGTCTTGTTGTTAATATTGTAAATTTTAATTAAATGCTACATTGCTAATTGAAACAGAAAGGAATTGGGAGGGGATACTCTGCAGACACCTTGTTTTTCACAGTATTTCCAATCCTAATACAGTAGTTTTTCACATATAAGGACTGTTTCAATCAAAAAAAAAAAGAAAGAAAGAAAGAAAGAAACTCCTGAATTAGATTCCGGCTGCACTAGTAATTGCAAAATTTGTTTTTAATGCTATAATGATTTTTGATTTGAATTTCAATAAATTTGTCTTGTATATGTTGCTTAAAGTAATTGGGATAGAGAAAAATATATTATTTTGCTTTGCATCAACCATTTGTTGATATAGAATTCTATTAATATAAAATTCTATGATCTTGATGTCTAATTTTATTGAAATGAATGTTGATTACAATTAATTTGATATTTCAATTACAATTCATTCCAATTTACGAGGATTTTCTATTAAGTGACTTTTCTTTTTTCAAGGATTTGTCCAAGAAGTAAAAGTGTTTTTATCATTTTTTTCAAATAATTTCAAAACATCTTTCAAACACAGAAATGTTTTTTTTTTTTTTTTTTAATTTTTCCTTGTTAGGAGGAAAACGTTATTTTTTAAGGAGTTTTTTACTTCTAGTCTACTGTCATTTTTTATAATTAGCTCTCAGTCCCAAAAACTTAATGTATGCATTTATAGGAATATGCTCTACCAGTCATTAACTTTTTAATGAGCTGTGCAAAACATAAAAATAAAAATAATGAAAATTAAGCTATCATATGAATAGGATCATCAATACCTGATTTACAAAAAGTTTTTTAAACTGAAGTAATAATGTATAGTAAATTGTTAAATGTTAAATGCAAAACACAACACATGAGGGGAAAAAAAAGTGTTTAGAAAAATGTTTCCCAAAAGATCTTAAGCAAGAAATCCACTATTATGAACTCTTTCAAAAAAATAATGTAGTGAAAATAAGGTGCCAAAACAAAGATTTTTTAGTTGAAGTTGCAAGTTGCTTTTTTTGCAATTTTCATATGTACTTATCTTTTTTATTACTTAATTATAATACTAATTTGTTTTTTACTTAGGCTTATTCCCAAAAACGTTTTACCAACAACACAAATTACTTCCACCATATTAGTTATTGATTATGTTTTAAGACAAATGCTGTTAGTTTGCAAAGGTAAAGAAAATTGCTCCTCTTAATCAAATAATATTTCTTGAAACAGACGGTATTCTTTTAAGCAAGCCGACTGTATATAGATATAAAAGTGAAGAGTTTTCTTTAGAATTATTAATAATATTTAAAATTATAAGCTTATAAGCTTGCTCGACATTTTGAATTTTTCCGGGAGAGGGGGGGGGGAGCACTTTGGGGACTGCCTCCCTGACACTCATAAATGACAGGCTTGGTTGTAAGACTTGCAAGCATAATTTTTTCAAAACATTTCAGTTCATAACTTATCTAATTTTAACTACTTATCTTTATTCACTTTCCTGCTAATTTTTTAATAGTTCAGAATTATTTGTTAAGTACTTTGGTGACTGGGTGCTCTCTATCGTTTATTGGCAGTGGCACCCATCCAATGAAAACAAACCTTGGTTTCCTTGACAACGACTGCAATCCGGATTGCTTAGCTTTTGCTCTACTGCCAAATTAAGTTAGAAGGAAGTGTAGTGGCTAATCGTGTTTCTGTCCATTTTTCTGCAATGTTTCGTATTACATTTTATTCTTCTTATACTCAGATTTAAAAATGTACGATTGAGAAATTTGCCTTTAAAGTATGAATCAAATAGTTGGTTTCAGTCTGAAATTTAAATTTGGGATTGGTCAAAGGACTAGTGTGAGATAATGAATAAAGCCCGTGTACTGATCAGAGGCATCCTGAACTTAAAATTTGTTGGGGAGGAGGGAGTTCTCAATATCCCGAATAATAAAATACAAACTTGTACACATGTACCAACATGTAACGAGAAAAAGTATCGAAAGTAAAAAAAAGACGTCTAGAGAGAAAAGATTTTGGGAGTTCACAGTGACTTCCCATTAAGATGCCCCTAGCTCAGATGCCCGGATTACCTGCAGCACGCTCGTTTCAAAAGCATATAACTCAATTGTTAAATATTTCTTTTCATCTCCTTTCATATTGAAATCAAGAAGAGTATAAAGCAGTGAGTAACCGCCCCTAAGCAAGGGCTAAGGAGGAACGTGCAATACACCGCCGACTCTATTTTTACCCTCCGTGGACTGTCTCTTTGCTCTATAAGAGGATTTTTGCCTCCAACTTGGTTACTTTCCTATTCCATGCTGATGAGTGCATAATAAGTACAAAACTGCAGTCCATGGATGGAAATAACCGAGTTGGGAGTGTATTGAAAATTCAAAAAGAGTTTAATAGGGTGGAGCGAAAAAAACAAAGTTTTTATTTTCGAATCGTAATAGAGCGGAAAAGTTGAGATTGGTGAAGACTTACAAAACAAAGCAAAATTTTTTGAAATCGGATAATATCTTCCGATCCCGCAACAAGCCTGAAATTTTGAAAAAATGAAAAATGTCACGTGTTTTTAGCGATTTTTTAAAGATTTTGTTCAATGTTTTATTTTAATGCTCTTGAACGGAAAAGTTACGATTGGTGAAAGCTTCTGAAATTTTAAAAAAGATATTGAGATCGAATAATACCTTCTAATCCAGGAAAAAGCCAGAAAAACCAAAAAATCGGATATTTTCAGCTTTTTTGGGGGAGATTAAAAAAGGTTTAAAAACTGTTCTCTCTCTCTCTCTTTTTTTTTTTTTTACCCGGTATCACAGCGTAAAGAATTTTAAAAAGCACTATATTACTCTTAAACATTAATTTTTTTCTTGATTTTTTTGGTATCTTCTAAACATACAAAACTACCATTCTTTACAACAATGAAACATTTTCAAATAATAGAAACTGTTACCTGACTGACTACCCAAAGAATCCTTTAACATTAATTTAATTAGAAACTAATTTTCATTCGGTCTTTAACTTTAAACCTAGTTAGGTTAGGTAGTGTATAGAATGAGACTACAAAAGGCAATTAAAAATTAAGATTCTAACACATAATGAGGTAGGTATTAAAATAGTTTATCGTTTAGAGATAAAAAATATTGTTCATCTTATGAGTGAGTATTTTTTGCAGTGGATCTTTGTACTGAAAAAGTTCAACAAAATTAATTAATAGGCATGGGTAAAAATTTTTACGTAAATGTTATGTATTATTTTTTGCTTTTTAGTTGCTTTAAGATTGCTTTAAGGTTGTGTTGGTTCCTATAGTAACACAGTCCCAAGCAAAGTGGGGCAAGGTGTAACAAAAATTAAGGATTGGAAACCATTTGACAAGGAGAGGGCACTGCGTTGAAGGCCTGTCCCACACATCCCCATTAGCTTTATGCAAAAAATATTAAAACATGTTATCATGAAAACTGAACATTTGAAACACGATTGAAGAGAAACTTGTGCTTAAAAGGTTACCGTAGAGCATCTAGGTGATGATTTTGGAACACATTTGATGTGAAAGTCATAAATAGAATGAATTTATTAGTCTAAAAGACAAAACAAATTTTAGATTTTGTTGATTTTTAATTTTTCATACACAAAATTATTTTTAAATAAAAAACAAAACCGTCATTGAATACATAATATTTACGTACAACTTCTTACCCATACCTATTAATTAAATTTGTTCAACTTTTTCAGTACAAAAATCCACTGAACAAAACACTCACTCATAAGATGAACAATATTTTTTATCTCTAAACGATAAACTATTTTAATGCGTACCTCATTATATGTTAGTTTCTTCATTTTTAATTGCCTTTTGCAGTCTCATTCTTTTCACTACTTTACCTAACTAGGTTTAATTTTAAAGACTGGACAAAAATTAGTTTTAAATTAAATTAATGTTAAAAGATTCTGTTTGTGGTCAGTTAGATTAGATAACAGTTTATAGAAGGCACATACTTCAAAAGGCGGTTAAGAAATTGTATATACTTAATTAGGTATTAAAATTGTTTATAGTTTAGTGATTAAAATTAGCTTTTATTTTACGCGTGGGTGTTTTATTTAGTGGGTTTTTGTACTGGATTGTAGAAATTTTGAAAAATATTTCATAATTTTCTATTATTTAAAAATGTTTCATTGTTGTAAAGAATGGTAGTTTTGCATGTTTAGAAGATACCTAAAAAATCAAGAAAAAAATTAATGTTTAAGACGAATATAGTTCTTTTTAAAATTATTTACGCTATGGTACCGCGGAAAAAAGAAGAAAAAAAAACGAGAAATTTTTTTTTTTAATTTTTTTAATCCCCCCTCCCAAAAAAGCCAAATATTTCCAATTTTTTGGTTTTTCTGGCTTGCTCCTGGATCATAAGATATTATTTGATCTCAATATATTTTTTAAAATTTCAGAAGGCTTCACCAATCGTAACTTTTCGGTCCAAGAGCATTAAAATAAAACATTGAACAAAAATTTTAAAAAATCGCTAAAAACATATGAAAATTTTCATTTTTTCAAAATTTCAGGCTCGTTGCGGGATCGGAAGATATTATCCGATTTCAAAAAATTTTGTTTTGTTTTGTAAGTCTTCACCAGTCGCAACTTTTCTGCACTATTACGATTCGAAAATAAAAACTTTTTTTTTTCGCTCCACCTTAGTGTTTAATGTGATTGTTTTTGAAAAATGCTCATTAGTACCAGTTTTTAAAAAGTCAATTAAAATAAATGGAACAATGTAGGTTCAGCTGAAGTAAAGAGAAACAAATTTAATATTTCAACTTCGGATGAACCGTTTCTTTTAGATCAGCGTTTCTTAAAACTGTGTTCCGCAAAACCCCAGAGTTCCACGAAGATCACGGAAGGGTTCCGCGAAACTGTTCCTTCCTCCCTTTCATAATATTTGAACTAAGTTCTCAAAAGTTCCAGCAAAGAAAATTGAAACCAAAACTTAAAATTTGAAGCAACAACACTGTCTCCTGTTCACTTAGCCGAAGGAAAAATTGGTGATAGGGTGGGTGGTGGGGGGGGGGGGGGGAGCTCAAAATACGAAAAAGTAATACATTTTGTTTTTGTATAACCTGCTAATTCTCTCAACTGGCGCCCGACGGAATCATTTGAACTAGCGAACTTGATCTGTGAGACTCTCTGTCTACATAGTATTGCAAAACATGCAGCTCTAGCTGAAAATAGAGGGGGTGAAGGGAGATATGCAGGTGACGAGTCATACGGTTTTTGTTTTATTCTGAAAAACACTGGTTTGGTCAAGCAGAAAAAAATAGTCTTCATAATATCGTAAACTACAAGACACATTGAAATTTCTAGTGAGATATTAAAAATTTCTGATTGGAAATATGAGGTAAGGATACGCTATAATTTTGAAATGAAAAAATAAAAATTATCGAAATTAAAAACCAAATACTGTCGTCCCCGCTTAATCGGGTAACGGATAAACGAATGCCCTGCTTGTACGAATAAAAAAATCTTGGAACCGAATATTTCCCATGCCCCCAATGGTAGAAACACCGCGACACGGCGACAACGTCGCCGCTAGTGAATCCCTCCTTGCAGACATTTTTTGTATGCACTAATAAAAACAACTTAGAAAAGTTGTCCGCAACTTTCGGCCAATTTTTTCCCCCTCTTGAGCATGCTTTGACTTAGGGGCTTCTTTTTCCTCCCCATTTAGCCGCTGGGGAAAAAAAAAGTGTTATGGGATTTAAAAAAAAAAAAATTCTTTGCTGTGGTCAAACATGGCGCCCAAAACCTTTCTTCGCTTTTTTGCTCGTTAGAGCAACTGTGTTTTATTTCACTGGGGTTATTTTTTGCTTGAGATATGGCTACATTTCATTTTTCATTCGTTTACGTGCTATATATCCTCCCCCCTTCGATTTTTGTCCGTTTTTCGTATTAAAAAAAAAATTGCAAGTTTTCTTTGTACCGTGGGCAAACATGGCGCCCAAAACTTGACTTTGCTTTTTCAAACTTAGGAGCAGGCATAATATATTTTACTACTGTTATGTTTTTGTTTGAGATAAAGCTGGATTTTCTTCTTCATTGATTTGCATCGCATCTGTTCCCCCCCCCCCGGATTATAAACAATCAGTGCTTTATTGATTTACTATTAACAAAAGTTTATTTTTGTTGGATTCATGCGTAGAAAATTGGCTTCTCTATATTTGGTGTAAAGTGAATTTTTGCCAAATTTATAGGTCACCCCCCCTCTACCACCGATATTTATGCTCATAGTAATTTGAGTCCTTTTTTTTTTTTTCTTTTTGTGACTTATAAAACACAGAAAGGCCAAAAAAAAAAAAAAAAAATCGCTAATTTTTTTTTTTTTTTAAATCAATAGTTTGATCACTGGTAGTGCCCTTCCTTTTAAGTCCTAATTTAAAGTCTACCCTTTTTTTCTTTAAAATATTTATCAAATTCAAGTTTGTGACCTGATAATACCTGCAAAAAAGCTCAATACATTTTTGTCTTAATTTCTAAATTGTTCTGAACATTTAAATAGAAAAATCTTTTTTATTTCATTAAAATAACCAGTTTAAAAATGTCTTGTCGTAAACCATTCATGCCACAGCTCTTACGAAAAAAAAAAATGAAATACAAAATTAAAACCTCAGAAAGTGCTAAAGATATCCAAATAGAATTTTAGAGGATTAATGAAATATCTAATGGAATAAATAGAAAAAAAAATCATTATAAACTGAAACACTGAGTTTCATAACCTGGATAAGTGATAAGGATGCAAACCTATAGTGCCCCCCCCCCTCACCATTATTAAGAACTAAAGTTTAAACTTATTTATAATTTTGTACCAATCTTGTTTTTTCCTGTGAAAAAAGTAAGAGAAGTTTTTAGAAGACTTTCTTTTTGAAATCTTTTATCAGAATTTCATCTTTTCCTTTTTCTTTTTTGAGTGACTTGCTCAACAGGTCACAACTTACAGACCGCATGTTACACACTCCTAACATCAAAGTAAAAAGCAAAATGAAAAAGAATACATGATGCTTACAACATTTTAGGTAAAGTGCTGCAAATTACAGTTATTATTAAATTATACTTGTTTAATGTATGACTAGTATATTAAAATTGCACTGAAAATTTGCAGACAGATAATGAAATTGTCAAAGTTTGTCGCAGACAGCTACAAAACTTTCTGCCACTGGGCCCATGCCATAGACTCACTGTTAAAGATCCACATTTAATCGAATACCCCGCTTAATCAAATAATATTTCTTGGAACTGACAGTTTTCGTTTAAGCGGGGCCGACAGTATCAATTTCTACTTTTGCTCTATTTATACCTGAACCATGAACATTTTCTAAGATCAGCACAACTTGAATCTTCATTAACTTCACTTCTGCTATCAATACAATTTTGTTTCTATTACCTCCTCTAAACGTTTTAATTTGTGTTTGTGTGTTTTTTTTTTTTTGAATGTGAACCAATTTATTCTTGGCTGTTGAAATTAATAAATGAATAAAATAAAATTCAAAAATTACAAATAATTATCAATTGAAGGAACTTACCTTAAAAATGAGTGCAATTTGCTACACGGTTATTCGTAATTTTGTGTGTGTGTGGGGGGGGGGGGAGGATAGATATAAAAACAAGGGTTCTGCCAAAAAAGTGGACAGCAAAAAGGGTTCCACGTGTAAAAAAGTTTAAGAAACACTGTTTTAGATGAAATGAGGCACATTGTATTTGGTCCAAGACTGAGAGTATTTGAGAATGAACAATTTCACTTTAACTGTTTATTTTCAAATAAAACCATATTCTATTTTACATACTCAGTTGTTTCTATTTATCCCCGATTCAGAGTATAATTTTTATGAAATAAATGAAAATATTGTATAGCCTGCTTAATGAAATGGCCAATTATTCCAATAAGCAGTACATTCAATTATCCAGAATTAGAATGGCAAATTACAAGGAGTTGGGTATGTTGAAAAGTTACTTCACTAATCAGAATATTCCTTTCACTGATATTCCAAGTAAGATCAACTGAACCTGAAATTCTCATGAAAAATTGCTGCTAAGAGGAAATTCAAAACTAAATGTTTTTAGCAACCATCCACATGACAAGTGAAAAGAGGAAGCCAGTTAGGTCACATTTGTAAACCTGTTAACTTTCAAAGAACGATAAAGCCTATATAGTTGTTTGTGAACATGTGAAACTCTTAGAATGTCTTCTATATGTTTCTTAAACTTCTCTCTCACACAGTTTAATCTAAAAAAAAAAATCCACAAGGTGATAATCAAGTTTATATCCATCTAGCAAATGTGTTTCCTTTTACCTCAAACTGAATCTACTCTTTTTTTTTTTCTTTTTCAGATATGATTGCAGTATTAGGTGAAACTACTGGATATTTTGCTGCTAAGAAAATTAGAGACATAATGCTTAAACATAATGAAGGTAGTGCCATTTTAAGGTTTGTTTTTTGTTTATTTGTTCAGAAAATTTAGTTTTTTGAAGTTCATTTATTTTCACAGTTGAATATAATTTTATTTCAATGATAGTTGACATTTGGCTCATTTATAGTAGTAAAATTTACATAAAATATTTGTTGTTTCGAAATTTTTGTTCAGTTTATATTAAATATGATACCTGCTTTTATACTATCATACTGAGAATGCACACATTTTGTTATTCCTTTAGTTTTACAAAAAGCATTGATATTCATTGCTACCACTTAACCCATTCATAAAAATCATAATTCTTTTTTTCTTTAGTGACAGACCTAGAATAAACTCTGAAACAATAGATTTCCAGTACCTAAAATCACTTCCAGCTGGAACATTCGGTCACGCATACTTGAAGTTTTTGAATGATAATGTAAGTTGATTTATTTTCAATTTTAGCTTTTGCTTTTAGAAATACTTTTCAATAAGAGAATTTTTTTAAATGTTACTTATGTTTGATTTTTTTTGTAAGCACCAATTTAAAAATTTCTAGTACAGTGCCCGCTACTAATAAAATCATTGGATTAGAAAATCAGCCGCTTTACGAGGTTTGTCCGAAAAATACGTATAAAAGTTAAATAAAAACCTTATTTACCAATTCGCAGCCACCAGCAGGTTGCATTACTGTTATAGATAATCCCATCAACCCTCAGTTCAAGTTAGAATGCTCTACGTGTAAATTTGAGTGTGTGGTTGCAGGTTGAAGGTAACCCTTTTTTCAAACCGCTTCAGCATGAAGCTATCTCTGATTGAGGAACAGCGCATCAACATCAAATTTCTTGCAAAGCTAGGCAGGAATGGCCGTGAGATTTTTGACTGTTTGAAATTCTCTAAAGGAGCCAACCGTGAACAAGTGGTTAAAAAGGTTCCGGAAAGGTCAACAAGAAGTGAAAGATGACCCTCGTCCAGGACGCCCGTCGACAACGAGTTCTGATGAAAATGTAAACGAATTAGGGCTTGCGTTCTTAAAGACCGCAGGTTGACAGTCAGAATGATTGCTGATAAGCTGTCGATTCCTAAAACAATCGTTCCCGAAATTTTGTGCATGAGTTTTTAGCCCGAAGCTCAATCACCGGGACTGACTACCCGCCTTATTCACCCGATTTAGCCTCTTGTGACTTCTTCTTGTTCCTGAAATGCAAAATGGTGCTTCGGGGGCGGCACTTGGGAGATGTGGAAGCTATCAAAGCAGAAACGACAAGGCAACTGAGCAGCATCACAACTGAACACTTTCAGCAATGTTATCAACAGTGGAAACAGCGTTGGCAGAGGTGTATTTTGTCTCAGGGTACTTTGAAGGAGGCCATGTTGTAATACCGGAATAATTGAAAAATAAAGTTGTTATTCAATTTTTCTACATACTTTCCAGGCAAACCTGGTATAAAATCAAATCTGGAGGAACAGAATCATTACTATATCAAAACATGTTAAGACCATCCTTTAATAAAATCATTAGCGCCATTTTATAAAATCAAGTGTTTGGAGAGCATATGTTAAAAAAAGGGGGGGGGGGACTGTTGTTTGAATAAAACCAGAATTTTCCTTCTCTTCAAGATTACAGAGGTTGACAGTTCATGTCATTCAGTTTGAGTAAAAATCGTTGCTAGAAAAACATGCCTAAATGTCAAGATGTAAGAATGATCTTTACTTTCAAATTCTGTTTCTCAAACAACAATAAGTCAATATTTTAAAACCCTTGTGTAATTTGAAACATGTACTTTTTACATTTATGTTAAATTCAAACTGTGTTTTAATTAACTGAATGTTAAATATTGATTATTGTAATTAATTTATTTTTTATTTCGTGAAAACTTTAAAACCTTTTCCTTTTGTAATTTTATATATGCCGGTTAATAAAATCAGTGCCTTAATGAAATCAAATATCCTCGGAACAAATATGATTTTAATAAACGTTGGTCACTGTATTTATAATTCATTGCTATAAGTGCTGTATGACTACATCGTAGTTGTTTTGTAATGTATATCTGCTTGGGTAAAATCTTACATTACTAGAACTATGGATAATGAAAACAAAAATTATTTAGGTAAATATGATATTCAAATAATGAAATTCTTGAAGGGGGAAAAAATTAAAACTTTTCTAAATTTTTCCATCCTTTTTTACTGCTAATCTGTTTTTGGTTCGTGATTAATAAAAATTTACAACTTAATCTAAGCTTCATGTTTTTAACAATGATTTTGTTTTCATACAAAATCACATTAGCAAATTACAGAAATGTTATCCGCTCAGTTTTGAAATCTTTCAAAATTTATTGTTATTAACAATTTTTTTTCAAAAATAGGCATTTTAAAATTTATTTTTTATCTCATTTATTACTTGAAGACCTATTCTAACCAATTGAATCCTTGTTGTCACTAAAAATAATAATAAATAGAACTGCTGATTATGTTTAATTACTGCTGATAATTACTGCTGTTTAATTACTGCTGAATAGAACTGCTGATTAAAAAAGGCTTAATATTTTTCTTTCTTTTAATTTGTTGAAAATGTTTCATCAGGGTTTAGTTTTGGAGGGAAAGGTTATTCTTAATGTCCAAAAGTATGCAAAAAAGTTAACGGGTGTAATCTAATCAATTTTTATCTGCTGCAAAAATTACTAATGTTTATCTGTAAATATTAGCTATGTAATTAATAAATACACTGAAGTGACAAAAGTCATGGGATACCTCTTAATATCGTGTCGGCCCTCCTTTTGCCCGGCGAAGTGCAACAACTCGACGTGGCATGGACTCAACAAGTCGTTGGAAGTCTTCTGCAGGAATATTGAGCCATGCTGTCTCGATAGACGTCCATAATTGTGAAAGCGTTGATGGGGCAGGATTTTGGGCACGAACAGACCTCTCGATGGTGTCCCATAAATGCTCAATGGGATTCATGTCGGGCGATCTAGGTGGCCAAATCATTCGTTGGAATTGTCCAGAATTTTCTTCAAACCAATTGCGAACAGTTGTGGCCCGGTGACATGGCGCATTGTCATCCATAAAAATCCCATCGTTGTTTGGGTACATGAAGTCCATGAATGGCTGCAAGTGATCTCCAAGTAGCTGCACATAAGCATTTCCAGTCAATGTTCGGTCCAGTCGCACTAGAGGACCAAGTCCATGCCATGAAAAAACAGCCCACACCATTACGGAGCCACCACCAGCTTGAACAGTGCCTTGCTGACAGTTTGGGTCCATGGCTTCGTGGGGTCTGCGCCACACTCGAACCCTACCATCGGCTCTTACCAGCTGAAATCGTGACTCATCGGACCAGGCCACGGTTTTCCATTCATCTAGGGACCAACCGATATGCTCACGTGCCCACGAGAGTCGCTGCAAGCGATGTCGTTCTGTCAGTAAAGGCACTCGAGTCGGTCTTCTGCTGGAATAGCCCAAGAAATCCAAATTTCTCCGCACAGTTCTAGCAGACACGTCCATTGTACGTCCCACATTGATTTCTACGGTGATTTGACGCAGTGTTGCTTGTCTGTTAGAATTTACGACTCTTTACAGACGTCGCCGGTCTCGATCTTTAAGTGCAGGCGGTCGACCACTGCGCTGTCCATGGTGGGATGTTATGCCTGAAATTTCATACTCTCGGCACACTCTTGACACAGTGGATCTGGGAATGTTGAATTCTCTAACGATTTCCGAAATGGCATGACCCATGCGTCTAGCTCCAACTAACATTCCGCGTTCAAAGTCTGTTAATTCACGTCGTGCGGTCATCATCACGTTAAAACCTCTTCACATGAATAACTTGAACAGAAATGAAAGCTCTGTAAAAGCACTGCGCATTTATACCTGTTCTATGCGATGCTACTGCCATCTGAAAATTTGCATATTGCTATCCCATGACTTTTGTCACTTCAGTGTATTTAACAATATATATATTTTGAAATGCTCATTTAAACAATATTTTAGTTTAAAAAAAAGAATAAAAACTTACTTATCTGAAAGCTTCCTTATTTATGACTTTTTAGAGTTAGGAAAAGAAATTCGCAACAGTCCCAGAATAATTAATTTCAGTTTCGTTTATAAGTCAAAGGAAGGCTTTGAAATAAGTGATATTTAGCAGCAAAAAGAGCCTTTTCAAAATTTATTTATTTATTTTTAAAATGCTTTCTGCATAATTGGATGATGTTGAAAACAAAACAAAAAAAAAAAAAAAAATAAATAAATAAATAAATAAAAAATAAATAAATAATTGAAGAATCATAAATTAATGATATAATATAATCACTTATGAATTTAAAATAAGCACAATTTTATTTTTTAGTTATGTCTTTTATACAAGGGTTGCTTTTTTTCAACGTCCGATAGGCTATAAAAAATAACGGACAAATCTACAAACAAATTTTATTATCAAAAGTAAAATGTACAGGTTTTTTCCCCCTACATAATCACCTTGATAATTGAAGCATTTTTTATATCTAAACAAGCTTTATAATACCTTCCGTGTAAAATGTTGCGACGAATAATTGGAAGTGAGTTGTGGCGGTGTCTTTGAGTTCCACGTTACTTTGGACGCACAATGCCTTTCCAGAGGGTTTCTCAAGCCCTTGCCTTAGTACAGGGAACAGATAAAAGTCACTTAGCGCTTGGTCGGGACTAAATGGTGGGTGTTGAAAAATGTTAAATCACTCACCCTTGAAGAATATGCTAATTTAGTTGTTGATGTTGTTTAAATTGCATTTCTTTTGAAGTAAGTTGTTATTTTTTCAGTTATTTTCAAATTTGCACATAAACCTACGACTTTTTTGTTTATATGTGCATCTTACTTAAATTCTTATCCAGATTAGTTTTAAAAACCTGAATACCTGAACATTAATAATATGTTTCTTTTAAAAATCAATTTATTATTTTTGCTTTGTGCTATTTAAAAATTGTTTCCTTTATGTATGACATAATAAAACAATGTTGTATTAATTTAAACCTATTAGAAATGTTATTTACTTTTATTGTAATGTATTTTTTACATTACTTCATTTGCGGTGTACTATTCTCTCAATTTTACTTGTAAGTTAACTAGCACTTTTTATTTATGTTTGTACCTCATTGCTTTTTCAATAGCAAGTTACTCCTGATACAAGGCAACCTGTGCATTTTGTTGATGATGTTGATTTAGCCTATATCATTCAACGCTACAGAGAAGTTCATGACTTTATTCATACATTACTTTGCATGCCAACAAATATACTTGGTGAAGTGGCAGTAAAATGGGTGGAAGCAATTCAAACTGGTCTTCCAATGTGTGCTGCAGGAGCTGTTCTTGGTCCTCTTCAATTACGGTCCAAGTAAATGCACCTTTATTATCATATAATTTATCGAAATAATTTCCCAATAACACACACTGAACCTTTTTTGGCATTATGAGAGCACTATGAATGGTAGAATTATTTCTGCAAAATTTTGGTTGTACCAGAATTCACTAAACAATTTTTTTTTGACTCCCAAGATTGTCTCATGTTGAATCCTTTTAAAAAACAATATAAATAAAGAAGTACACTGCTAATGATTCATTTGTGTTTAGTATTTTATGTTAACTAAAAATTAGCTTATTAGCACTAGAAAGACGGGAGTGGTCATTTCGACAGCAAACGGTTTTCAAATGATCATATTATCTGCGTTATTTTCTCAAACGCTTTTTCCTCAATTGACTTTTCCTAACTATTCATTAAGTGCTAGCTAAAGTTTATTTCATTTCTTTACACTTAATATTATAGTCACTGCAAATGTTTGTACCTAGAAAGACTGACAGTGGTCAATTTGACCGCTCAACCAATCTTTATTTTTGCCTCCATTTTGTTCGCATTTCTGTTATCAGCTACGTGCATTATGGATCCTATTTTTAGTTTTCGGGGGTGAGTAACATTCTTTTATAGTTGGTGGGCTTGAGTAGCACCTGCTGGTTGTGCAGTTCTTTCTACCGATAAGAAAATGCGAAACACCTGTTGATCACGTGCTTCTTTTTTTCTTGAGGGAGGTGAATTTGATAAGCAAGTGACAAGTGAAATTCTTCTTTTGGTGTGAGAAAGTGTAGAATTGATTTGAAACAGGTGTATTCTAAAACCGTACTGGAATTCTTTTGTGCCCCAAAATTCGTGGTTCGCTTGAAACGTCGTCGTTTATTTCTTTCAGGATGTCGGGACGGACAGTTGGAAAAAAAAGTCTATCGGTAGTTGAATTTCTACAACTGTTACAGGATTTATCTGAAAACGATTCTGGATCCGATAATCAATTGGAGCTATCGGAAGATGATTGCATTCCTACTTTTGAAAAGGCTATACCTTCATCAGATGATTCTGGATCCGATGAACAATCGGAGCTATCAGAAGATAATTACATTCCTACTGTTAAAAACAATATACCTTTGTCAGATGATTGCAAATATGTTTCGGAATTACAAGGTATAGAAAGTAATAAGAGAAAAGTTAAAAAGGGTTCGAAAGTGAAAACGAAACTGAGAAAAACTCAGAAACAGAACTCTTTCCCTCAAAAGGAGGAAGAAAGGGCGATAGCCAAGGATGGTACAGTGTGGAGTAGAGTTTCGTCAAGAACACCTGTGGGAAGATTACAAAAGCATAATGTGTTGAAAGAAGCTCCTGGGCCAAGCTCATTTGCTATCAGGAATGTAACTCTTGGAAGTTTTACAAGCTCCTGGAGACTTTTCATAAACGAAAAAATATTGTATGTCATACAGCAATGCACAGAAGCAGAAGCTCATCGATGCTTACAAGACACAAGTTGGAAAATTTCTCTAGAAGAATTAGATGCTTTTATTTCTTTGTTATACGCCCAAGGAGCATATATTCCAAAAGGAATTTCAGTGAATAACTTGTGGTCTAAAACTTGGGGTCTGAGCTTTTTCAATGAAACAATGGCTCACGACAGATTTAAAGAAATTATGCTCTATGTGCGTTTTGATTAAAAAACGTCAAGATCTGCCAAACTTCAAACTGACCAGTTTGCTCTTGCATCAGAAGTTTGGAATACATTTATTCAAAATTGTCTACTGTGCTATAAAGCCGGAGAAGACATAACAATAGATGAACAATTATTTCCCAGCAAATCTCGCTGCCCATTCACTCAGTACATGCGGCTAAAACCTGATAAATTTGGAATAAAGTTTTGGCTTGCTGCTGATGTCAATTCCAAATATTTACTAAATGGTTTTCATACTTAGGAAAAAATGAAAATAGACCCAGGGATGAAACTGTAGGGGAGCATGCAGTTGGCCGCTTAGTGGAGCCATTTCACAACACTGGAAGAAACATTACAACTGACAATTTCTTCACATCAGTAAAATTAGCAAAAAAAAAAAAAGAGACAAAGAGCTTAGTCTCGTCAGAACTGTGAACCGGGCAAAGAAAGAAGTTTCCAATTCTTTCAAACACAAGAAATGTGCCTTGTACTCCAACAAGATGATTATGCACGATAAGATAACATTAACATCATACCAAGGAAAGAAGGACAAAAATGTATTACTAATAAGTACCTTGCATCCTACCCTTGAAATTCAAGGTAATGAGAAGAAACCTGAAGTTGTTAGGTTTTACAATTCAACAAAATATGCGGTGGACGTACTTGATCAGATGGCCAGAAAATGCTCTACAAAATCTGCTTTGACGATGGCCAATGCAAGTTTTTTTTTAACATTCTCGACCTAGCAGCTATCAATGCTTGGATAATTTACAAGGAAGTTACTGGCCCGAAGATTGAACGTCTTGACTATATCCTAAATTTAGCGGATGAACTCTGTAAACCGTATTTTTCTTCTAAAAAACCTCCAGTGATCAGTATTGCTACAGATGATACAGCATCAAAGTCAGGGAAAAAACGAAAACAGTGCCAAATGAAGCAATGCAGAAATAAAACTACGAGCATTTGTTCGGAATGTAAAAAGACAGTTTGTGACTCCTGTACAGGCAAAGTGATAAAGATGAGTATTTGCAAGTGTTGTAACAAAGATTGACCTGAGTAAGTTTGCAATATTTATGTATTTAATGAAAAAGTCACTTGCATGGTTTTAAATACTTGTCATTGATACATGCTTAGATAATTTTCTCTACTGTGTACAAATTTAATCTTTCTCGATATCAATTATGTATATCTGTGTTTCACTTAATTGTAAATAAAATGCAAAAAAGCTTCCTGTGACTGATTTATAGTTTAAATTCATGATTAAGTTCTTAAATTACTTTTTGACTTATTTAAACTTTTTTTGTGTGTGATAAAAAATACTGAAAAATAGATTTTCCGACCATTCAAGCACAGCGGTCAAAATGACCGCTGCTCGTCTTTCTAGGTATACCAAAAACGTCGTCTTTCTAGTGTTAATCTCTATTTGTTGCATAAAGCTACTAAATTTTCTAAATCACAAAAATGAATGCTTGGAAAACAGTTGTGAGTATTAGAAAAAAAAGCTCTTAGTTGGGACAAGATACACCGAGTAGGCACGTTGTGGTGACAGCCAATATGGTTTTGTTATCTATGTGAATGCATTTGTTTTCTGCTTACCAAAACATTCAAGCAACATTCTGAATTCCTGTCTGAGGGTTTCCATCATGTCCCATTTAATTTCTGATTCGAAAATGTGCTGAAACTCGGTTGCAAACTAGTCTATATAACTGTCAACTTGTTTCCTAATGGCAAACATGTTATAACCACTTTTAAAAAATAGCCAATTGACTTCTGTTTAAGAGAATGCTATTTTGTATTCAATATAATGTTTGAACTGAATTCTTGGACTGGTATGGTTCTTGGTACGAAACTAATATAATGAGTAGCGAATCAGATTGGGTAAGATTTCTTCCTTCTTCAAAGGTAAAATAAGGCATTATCTGACATTTAGAAAAGGTTAATGTGTATTTTAACCCTTTCCGCTCGCTCCCATCAAAATCACGGGCTGAGGTTCCGCCCTTTATTTCTTGCTCTCGTGACATTTCCGAGCTGGAGTGTTAATGTAGTAACGGGCCAGTAGGAATAAAACAACTTCATTTCTTTTGTACGAAAACATTTTACTTCCTCTTTTACACATTTGCTGTTCCAGGATATCAAATAAAAGTCTTTTTTGATGTTTAAAACCTGAATGTTGGCTTGTGTTAAATTTTTTTTTTAAATTTCAAGCTAAAAACAAATCAAAAATTAAAAATGAATGTATGTGTTGTTCATACATATATTTTCATGTAATTTTGAAGGATAAAATAAAATAGGCACACCTTTTTGACCATTTTCTTGAAACTTAACTGATCGTTAAGGGGTTAAACTTATACTGTTTAAAATGTATATAACTTGATATTTTTTACCATTCGAAATGCCATCTATAATTTACCTGTTACAATGCATACATTTCACAGCTAATTCAAACTGTCTAACATTACAACCATTGCTTTTACCAAATTTGAAGAAAAATATGTTCCATCTCATTGGTTCAAAATTGAAACTAAAACTCATTTTCTATAAACTTTTATGTATGTTATATATTTCATATTAACTGTGTTATTTTTAATATCACTATGTTTTGTGACATGTGTCACATATATGTCAATTAACTATTTTTATAGGTTATTTGTTTTAGGATGTTTGCATCATGTATTGTGACATAAGTAATCTAAATTATTACAGTTTTTTGTATTGTATGTGGTTTTAATAAAAATGTATGAAAATATAATCCAAAATGTATGAAACATTACAACTTTTAGAAACATTGAATAATCAACTGCAAAAAATATAAATTCATGAAACTTTTCAAAATAATTAAATTAATGTACTTAAAAATCCTGGCTATAGTCTGTCATTGTAAAAACTCTGATTTATCAAAAAAAAAAAAAAAAAATCTTTTATTTAAAAAAAAAATCTTTTAGATTTGATAAAAGAATTAAAAAAAAAAGAATTTCCAATGAATGAAAGTTGTTTCATTAAGTTGTAGTTTTCATCTTTTGTACAGTATAGTTGAATGTATGAAAAAAAATATTAGTGTTCAATGTTGAATATTTAAATTCTAATTAATTTCTAGGCAAAGAAAACTCTATGCAGAAACCTATCTTCCTTGGGCATTGGAGTGTGGACACAAAGCTAAGTTTCTGATGAATGTTTACTTTGAAAAGAGATGGGAACAAGATATATCTGCTTTAAGAACTGAATTAAATATTCCTGAGCCCCCACTCTGAAACTGTATTGTCATTAGGATCTAGGTGCAATATTTAGTGATGAATAAATTATGCTTCAACATGTTTCTATGTTATAACTTTTGTGCTTATTTGTGTAAATATATTTTTTCTGAATTAATTTGAAAAACATTTTTAGTCAATTCAGTTAAAATGCACATTTTGTTAAACTAGTTTTACATAGGTTATTTTTGATATAATTTTTAAAAATCTAATGTAGTTATTTGCTGCTGTTAGTTTTTTTTTTTTTTTTTTTTTTTTTTTTTTTTTTTTTTTTAAGCAGTGTTGTAGGTTTGGAAAGTAGCAGATTCTGAAGCTTCAGTTTAGTTTTCCACTTTTACCAGTGCAGAAGGATATTTGTAGCTCAGAAGCTTTAAGGTGACTCAAAATCAATTTTTAATTTCTTTTACATGAGCAATAGTTACAAAAGGAAGTACTTAATTTCTGATTACACTATTACCACATTTTTACTCTGAGTCACACTAATATTTTTTCGTGATTCATAACCTTGTGCTCAATACCATCTCACCTGAATGAATTACATTAACAAGAAAAAGCAAAGAAAAGTAGACATATAGTAAGATTCTTAACATAACAAAGTCACACCATTTGTTTACTTTATAAAAATTTTATTCAGTGTGTGAGAAAGAATCAAGTATTAACTTTAAAGAAACAAATTTTAAGATTTAATTAAATACATTTCATTTACTGTAAATTATGTCATATGAATGAATTCATTAATTGTATGTTATCTTTAATATTTATTTTAACAGTTATAACTTGTTCTAGTTGGAGAGATTCTTTTAGCAGTCTGTGATGTTTATGAAAAATGATCAAATTAGCTTTGAGCTAGAATACAATTGCAGTTAAATTATGAAGAAAATACAGCACATAGCTATTTTAAGGCTACAATGAAACCTCTTCATCAATGCAAATAGCTCACCACACAATATGAAAGCCGGGAGTTTTCTCACCAATAAAGAATTTCCATTGTATCCTTGAAATTGCTATGTGCTATATTTTCTTTATACTTTGTGCATTATTTACATTGGTTTTTAACTTTAATCAGTCTGTAATGTAGATTAAAAATCCAAATAGCCTACAAGGTACACTGGCCTTCAAAATTATATCAGCACCAAGTATTGCTTAAAAATACAGTGACAAATTTAAAAATTGCAAGTAAACTGTGAGATAACATGTTTTAAAATAGATAGGTAAACTTGACAAGATTAAATATTTTATTTAAAACATGATAAAAGTGATTTAGGATCCTATTACTCTTTCCTTTTTTCCTGGAATTAATATAAGTTTCCTATTAAATTTTATGTGCTCAACTATAAACCTGCAAATATATACAGTTGACATTTTTCAAGTTTTGTATTGCTTGCCGTGCAGCACAACAGACAAACTTTTTTTTAAAAATAAGTCAACTTATTTAACTTTTTTTTTATTTTTCGAAAAACACCAATGAGAGACATCGCTTTTACTTTGCATTGGTTTAAATATTTGTTTATATGAAAAAGAAGACAATTTATTTTAAATCACAATTTGGGATTGGCAAAAAAAGTTGCCTTTTTATTTAAATATTAATTTTAATTAAATCAAATTCATTATGTATACATCATTTAAACATTCATCTTCTATTGAATTTTTGTATGATTGTAAAAGTTGTTTATATATATATATATATATATATATATATATATATATATATATATATATATATATATATATATATATAGAGCATTGCATTACTGTAAAGAGGATAGAGGAAAAATTGAGTATATTTACTCCATTTTACAAAACTTGATGTTTGATATTTCTTAAACTTTCAGCACTAATGAATCCCCCCCCCCCCCGTTGTTAACATGCTTAGAAGTATTCACATTTGGCTCTTACTTGTTGAAAACATTGTTATTTTTACTTATTTTGATCTTCTACGGTGTCATTTGCCCTGAGCAAACTTAAGAATTTTGCTCTAGTTATGCAGCTTTCTTTAAGTATCTGTTTTCTTGTTATAGTATTTTGCATTAGTACACAAAACAAAATGCATTAAGAAAAACACATTGCTATTTCTAGTATAGGTATGGTTTGTTACTACTTTGATTTGCAAGATGTATAACCCATAATAATGTGTTATATTGTATAATCCCACAACTTTTTAAACGTTCACTGTTATGAAACCAGTAGGTCTTACTCTAAAATATGGTACAAACTCGTATTTGTAGGAATCTTCAATCATTTTCATTTCGAATTCAAATTTTTTTTTCTTCTTTTCTTTCTAGCTAAAAAAATAATTATATACTTTCTCTGGAATCTGCAACTCCTCATTTCTGCTACCAAGAATTTTGTAACTTAACTTCTTTTGGCTTTCATTTAGTGCTTTTATTCAACTAAGCATATTAATGGAAATTATTGCTGTGTGGCTGTGATAAATCTATATGTTTGTTTTAATAACATTTTAAACCATGAAGTGAAGAAAGTGAGAAATATTTTAAATAGTTTAATGGGAATGAATTGTTATAAAAATCTACAAAAGATGTGAACATGTCTTACAATATATATATATATATATTCATTGCATCTAAATTTTTAGCTTATTTAAATAATAAAAAAATAGCACCAGTATTAATACAAACAAATGCCTCAAGTGGCAGTTTCACCAATTTAGCACAGCTGTTACATTGATAGTGTCAAATTTCCACTTCTGGGTCTTTTTGCTTCTGTCACAAGTATCCATAAAAATTTCTTGGGTAATTATGTCACAATCTAAGCAATTATCTGTAATTAAATGTACCAAGTTTTGCTGTACCTGTAGAAAAGAATTGAAACTTAAACCTTTATTTTTTCAAAAATTACGTAACTTTTGGTAAAAGAAATAGAAACGAAAATAATTGTTTGAAAGGAATTTATTAATTTGCTTTGTTCTGAAAGGAATTTAAAATAATATTGCATCATTAGTAATGCTCTATAGGGTGGAGCGAAAAAAATTAATTTTTGATTTTCGTAAACGGGTACCTTTCATTTACTGTGAATGATTCTAAATAACAATTCTGCAAAATATTTCACTTTTGCGACAATATCTTTAGTCTGCGCATTTGGCCTAAAGTTTTGAAAATTTTGATTTTTTTTAGATTTTTCAATTTTTTTTTTTTTTTTTAACATTGCAAAGGATAAAACTAGTGACGGGTGGTTATTAAATGGAAGAAAAAGGTTTGAAACATATGAGGAATTTTTTAAACCATTTTAGATTATGATTTCAGTTCGTGCATCACGCTCAAAGTTCATCAAATTTCCCAAAATTTCTGATATTTTCAACATTTTTTAACTCGGTATTTTCTCTCAATATTCACTTGAAGTGTCCTCAAACCTGTTTTTATTCATGTTGTTGTTCCTTTGAACTGTTCAACTCTTCGCTAGCTCATGTTAAACGACCCAGGACTTACCACGAGGAGGTGACTGCAATTTGAGTCCTGCACATGAGCCCTTCCTTCCAACCAATGTGAGCACGTGTTTACATTTCTTAGATACATCTTTAACAGTTAAATTGTTCCTTTGTGTCGTAAATTGATGAAATATTTCTGTCAGATATCCTCGCTTTTACTAACCTTTTTCTTTTCCTGTGATTACATACCAATTTTGAAGAGCTTGTGACCTATTTAACAGATCTTTCAACTGATTGAGTTTTGAGTGAAAGTTTAAAAAGAGCGCATTCAGAAGTCATATTTAAATTCTCAGCTTCCAGTAATGTTTGTAAATATTGTATTGTTAAATGACACGTAAAAGGTGGCTTTGTAATTTCCGCATCACGACAAGAAATCATTATGGATCAAGAAATCATGTATTCTGATTTTTGATTTATATATGTAATGTATGAAAATAGATTTTAATCTATTTTTGGGATCTGAAGCGTCTTACTTGTTTGCTTGTTTGTTTTCTAGATTGAGCGTTAATAATACGATTTAAAACAAGTTGCTTTATTTGCTCTCTTATAAAGTAACTAGATTATTACCCGGCGTTGCCCGGGTGCTTATTAATACAACATAGCTCAAAAAAAAGTATTTTAATGAATTCCATACACGTGGGAATATAAATACTTATTTCATTCTAAAATGAAATAGGTGAATCTTAAATTGATAATTCATTGGTACTCGTAATCTTTGTTGGAAACTACTAATTAAATGCGTCAAACTTTATCAATTTGTATGCTTAAAAGCATACCTATTACTCTATCTACTTAAAATTGAAAGAAAATGGTCATTTCGATGCCAAAAATTTTAATTTTGAGCTTTTGGATTTTTTTAAAATTTCAAAACTTCTATGTGAATTCTAGTGCATCAAGGAATCGCTGTGTCAAGTTTGATGAAAATCCGACTAAAACTGTAGATATTTATAAGGAACAAACATACATTCATCCATTTTATACATATAGATATTGATAACAGAATATTTCTAGGGTGCAAAGTATACATTGTTTTGAATGGATGTGAATATAATTTTCTGCTTTTTCTCGGAGAGATAAGTGTAACTCTTTATAATCTCACACAATTTCGTAGCTAAATTAGTAACGTCTGCACTTCATCCTAAAAGAGCAAGGACACTTTTACAGCGAAAGTTACAAACTCATTTAAAAATTATAGTCTAAAGATTATGTTTGCTGTAGTCAACCATCTGGCATGGAAAAGCTTTCTTGGACTGCTATTTCATAATTTTTTGGATATTTTCCCAGTCAAAACTACCTTGCTCATTACATGAAGTTACTGTTGCTCAGTACTTAAAACATTTTTATTGCCACCATCGATCTGATGAATGACAAATTCTATAGGTTTACATTGAACTGATTTGAAAGTATAACATGTTGTTTAACTTCGTCCAACAGACCCAAAAAATCACTTTGGTTCACTAGTAGGTCCATCTAGCTTTTGCAAAAAATGCCGCAAATTAAGTTCATTCGAATGTAATTGGCAAATATCCCATTACAGAGGTCTACCAAGTTTTTCTTTCGGTTTCCATATTACACCTTTGTATTTTCCTGTCTTTGTAGTGTATCCATCAAAGCCAATGCAAACAATTTCTTAAGCAAAGAAACAATTTATTGTTCCTGACTTGTCTAAGAAATGTAAATGTGTGCACTCATTGGTTGGAAGCAAGGGGAGCGCGGGGGGTACCCAAGTTGAGGCCACTTCCTCGTGGTGAGTCTTGGGTAATTTCAATGAGCAAGCAAAGAGTTGAGTCGTTCAAAGGAACAACAAAATGAATAAGAAAATGTTTTAAAGGCCCTTTAAGTAAAGATGAGGAGGGAATATTAAATTATAAAATTTTTGCACAATATTGAAAATATTGGAAATTTCGGAAAATTTGATGAATTTTGTTTCTAATGCGCAGACTGAAATCATAACCTAAAATAGTTTTAAAAAAAATCCTTGTATATTTCAAACCTTTTTCTTCCAATTAATAACCGCTCGTCACTAGTTTTATCATTTGCAATATTTTTTTAAAAAATTTGAAAAATCTAAAAAATATCAAAAATTTCAAAACTTCAGGCCAAATGCGCAGACTAAAGATGACGTCGCAGAAGTGAAATATTTTACAAGTTTGTTACTTAGCCTCATTCACAGTATATGAAAGGTACCCATTTACGAAAATCAAAAATTCATTTTTTTCGCTCCACCCTAATGCTCAATGTTTATGTACAACATGCACATTTTGTTAATTTTGGTAATTTTATTCATTGTAGTTGTGAATTTTCAGTCTTTAAATTTATTGCAATGCTTTTCTTTTAGTGTTACTCTTAAAATACTTACATCTAAAGTATGATTCTCTACCTCTCAGTAACAAATTGTCCTTCAAATGTATCATTTTTTTATTATTATTTAACTTATTTACTTCATTTGTGCATATTTAAATTATACTAGTTGGTCTTTATTATTATTTTTCTTAAAGAAAGTTAATTTTCTGTAAGTGGTGGCAAGTTTCATCAAGAAAAAGATAAATTCATGATAATAAAGGTGCATCAAATCACACCAAATCTTTAAAATAAAAATTGACGTAAACAAGAGCTTAAAAGTCAAAATTAGTAAATTCATCATGAACTTACTACAAGTGTGTACCGAGGGATGCACTAGTTATTAAGTTGTATCGCGAAAATTTTCTTTGGAAATTCGAAAATTTCACATACTATATTCTCACATACTTACTGAAAAAATGTATTTTAAAATTGAAAAATATTTAGGTCTCCCAGGATTAACTTGAAGTTTCAAGCTTTTTAGTCCAAACAATTTTTTTTTAAAGAAATGTCTAACTTATTTATAAAGCAAAAATGAACTACTTAAGGAGTAATCTATTAATAAAAAATGCATTAGAGAGGAAATTTAACTTTTAGGTCTCCATCAATCGTTATGAAAAACCTCATATTTTTGCCAGTCAGTCATATTTTTAGAATATTTACTCATCCTTCAGAATAATTTCTATTATGGTATTAAAATAGTACAAGTATTGCAGTACAGTGCTTTGAAATAACGAGATTACTACTGCACAACTATTGCAAGTATTACACTCTGAGTTCAAGCTTGTGTAGCTTCTCCATGACTTACTAGAAAAATGCCAATCAAGTCATGTGATTCACGTAATTCTGCTTCCTCTCTCATCAATATGCAGTGTGCCCGGTTCAGTTTTGATTTCTTTGTCACACTTTTTCTGCAGTTCTGGTTTGTGATGGTGTGTAAAGTGTGGATTTATAGATTCATTCTCATGAGCAGAAACACTCATTTTAAATCTACAATAAATGCTACAGACGTACCAATAATTGTCCAACTTCTAGATATAAGTGTTAGCAATGGTTTTACCTACTAAAATTGTTCTGCTATGGTATTTTGAATGGGTAAGAAACCAGTTGTAATGTGAAGGATGTCAAAAATAATGAAAAAAAGTAATTGCATGAATTATAATCTTGTAGGATATTGACTTTGAATTGGCTTTGAATTGACTTTGATATTCCTGTCTTAGCATACATGAATTCCAATTCAAAGTCAATAGCCTACAAGATTATAATTCCTGTCTTAGCAAAAAAGTTTTTATTTGCATCATTGTTTCACAAGCCTTGCAAATTAAAAGAATTTGTAATACTGAAACTGCTTTTAATTTAGAATTTTATCTTCTTAAAAATAAACTGTTTGATAACAATTTTCCAAAAAATCTAATTAAAAATGTTTGCTCAAGTATAACCTTTAATAACGACTTTGCTTCACTGTAACTGTTTAACTGTTCGAACGTATGATACCGCTGGAAGAAACTAGTTCAGGATTGCAGTGGTGGATATTTTTTGAGCATGTGTAAACAGAGATCGGAACAAATTAGGATTTGTTTTCTGGACACGGATTTACATTTTTTTGATTTTTACATTGACAACTGGACTGCCTCTAGATTTGCTGGATATTATTTTGGTTTTTGTCACACGGAATTTCAGGTGAGATGATTTTATTTTCATAGCAGGAGCGTACTGTGGGTGGCTGATTTTTGGGAATTTTATTTCTAATCGGCCGAGGCGAAACCCCTGTTTTTAGTTTTAGGTTTTTGTTCTTATGTACAGTTTGCAGACTCGCATTGGTGCTGTTTTGCCCAATGAAGATCTGTAGACTGCATATTTTGAACTTAAACATCCTCTTTATAGTTTATATTTAAATTTTTTGATCTTTCGACCACTCTTGAATCCCCCACTGCTGATGAGCTCTGGATTCAACCTTTCTCCTTTCACTTCTCATAATGTGCCATTTTCTATTTCATTTTTCTATTTGTTTGTTGAATTTTTTTTCTTGGCTTTTTAGTTTAGCTGCTTTGCGCATCTATGGGCTTTTGGTGTGGTCTCTTCGTCTTTCTTCTTACAATTCTGATATTATATATATATATATATATATATATTAGGGTGTCCCGAAAAAATCAAATTTCTACAAAGCACTTAGCCTTAGTGCGGAAAATTTGTGACTCCCCAACACTAATTACTGGGCAAAATTTCTTGACTCTGAGTTAATGCCTTCTGCTCTGGCAAGAGGTTTGAAGTTTAGAGATTTTTGGAAAAAAATCGAAAAAAGAGAAAATTTACAGGATATTTTAAAATCCACAGAATGTTAAGCCTTAGTACTGAAAATTTGTCACTTCCCAACACTAATTACTGGGCAAAATTTCGTGACTCTGAGTTAATACGTTCTGCTCTGGCAAAAGGCTTGCATTTTAGAGATTTTTTGAAAAAAAAAAAAAAAACGAAAAAAAGAGAAAATTTACAAAATATTTTAAATTTTACCGAATGTTAAGATTTAGTGCAAAAAATTTGCCACTACCTAACGCTAATATAAGAGCAAAATGTCGCTAATTCGCTTTTCGCAGTCTTCCGCTATGGCAAAAGACTTGCATTTCAGGTAAAAGAACCCAAAACATTAATATCAGAGTAAAAGTTCGTGACTCTGAGTCAATGTCTTCCGTATCTCAAAAGACTTGAATTTTAGGCAAAAGGGCCCTAAAGATTTCAATAAAAGAGCCTAATAGAGGGGTTTTTATAATCTAATTACATGTAGAAATAAGGTCGGTTAGAAATTAAAGTATTTATACAGTTAGAAAATATTAAGACAAGTATTCAAAAAATTAGAACTGTGCATTTTCCATAGAGATTTCTATGTATTAAAGAAAAAAATTACAAAATGGGTTTAAATCTCATCAATTATGCATTTTAAAAACTTCATAATGTACAGCTTACGCTTTGGAATTTACAGTTAGAGAGATATCATGTATAACTGTTTTTTGTAATCATTTTTATGATGAAATGCAGGAATATTGCTGCGTGATTTTAAAACATCCAAAATAAACTCGTCTCTTTTCTCTTGGCCACATACTTGATTTGATGCCTTCAAAACTAACTTCACGATGCTTTCAACGGCCTGTGTGTGTCAAGGGAATTGAATAAACCTACATTTTTTGCATGGAACTCCAACAACCAACATATTTCGAAGATGGTCTGAAGGAACATTGGTGAGAACTGGTGGAGGAGTTATTTTGCAATTGTTCCAGTCTATAAAATTAACATAATCTGCAGCTTCAAAGTTAAGCTTCGGGATGTGGAATGCACGCCCACAGTATTCATCAACAGATCCACTTTCTCTAGCTTTCAGGATTGTATGAATACCTAGCTCTCTGATAGTGACATTTTCAAATGTTATCATACTTAACAGAATGTTTTCTGGAGACCAGCAAAGAATGCATTCCGGGCACTGACGGGATCAATTACGTTAAGATACATTTTTGGCAAGTATCTTGATGCATGACTTTGTTTAATTCTCCGATTGAGATGAAGTTGAAGTAGATGTGCCAAAAAAGTAACGAATAGAGTCCTGCGACCTTTTCTTGGCTCTCTTTGGAAGTTTCTTTGTTTCTTTAATATCCACTGCACCGATGGACCTTAACCTAGTAGCCTTTTGATCATAGAGAAATCGCTTTTCTTTCAACGGAACTCTTTTCTCTTTAGGACATGCACATGGATACGAATCATGGCACTTACAATCAGCTATATCAAAGAGTTTCACTGCAGCCTTCTAAAATTTCATAAGTCAATCTCTTGTTTTCTCGTTGTGTTTGACTCTTAAGAACAGCATTCATGGCCACATATTTTTTGTGATAAGTAAGTATCATTGCAATAACACGTTGTTCTGAGATTACCGCAATGCACGAGTCCTTATACAAGTTTACTATCTTTCTTGCTACACGATCAGCAATAAGCGAGAAGCTAGATTACTTATTACTAGCCATCTCTGAAGAAAATATTCGTCTCTCGTGCATACCACATTTTATAACATCTCCATAGGTTGGAAACATGCAGTCAAAGTTTTTAGCATTTTAGCGTTTCGATTTAGACATATTGCAATAATACGAAAAACATGCCATGCGACTTCGAAACAATATTTAAAACACTTGACTTCCTTATATTTAAACATATAAACACAGAAAAGTACCCCATTTCAGTTCAAGAGGTAGTATGATGTCATTCAGGCGATAAAAATTCGAAATATTGGAGCGTATTAGGTATGTAGCAGCTTTGTTACGTGTAACTCGCATTTAAGAATTTTTTTACAAAATTCTCTGATTTCAGGCCTCTTTTCAGAGCAAAAGTAATTAGCTTACAGACTTAAAATTTTACGTATTAGTTTGTGATAGGAAGTCACAAGTTTTTTGCACTAATTCTTAACATTCGGTGAAATTTAAAATGTTATGTAAATTTTCTCCTTTTTAGATTTTTTTTCTAAAAATCTCTAAAATCCAAGCCTTTTGCCAGAGCAGAAAGTATTGACTCAGAGTCACGCAATTTTTCCCAGTAATTAGTGTTGGGAAGTCACAAATTTTCAATACTAAGGCTTAACATTCTGTGGATTTTAAAATATTTTGTAAATTTTCTCTTTTTTCGATTTTTTTCCAAAAATCTCTAAACTTCAAGCATCTTGCCAGAGCAGAAGGCATTAACTCAGAGTCAAGAAATTTTGCCCAGTAATTAGTGTTGGGGAGTCACATATTTTCCGCACTAAGGCTAAGTGCTTTGTAGAAATTCGATTTTTTCGGGACACCCTAATATATATATATATATATATATATATACTGCCGGTCCCGCTTAAACAAATACTGTCAGTTCCAAAAAATATTACTTGATTAAGTGTGAATCTTTAGCATTGCATCTATGGCATGGGAAATATTCGGTTTCTAGATATTTTATTCGTGTAAGGGGGGTATTCATTTATCCGTTACCCGATTAAGCAGGGATGACAGTGTATATATTTGACTGACTTAAAAACAACAACCAATGTCAGAAATATCAATTTTGCAAAAAGTTTCTTAATTAATAATTCTTAAATAAAGTTTCTTAATTTTTTCTGCTTCTATTTATGCTTCATCCGCCAGTTCAGGGAAAATATTGAACACTTCTTGAGATTATGGTCTCATGCTACATTAAGAAAGTACTTATAATTTTTAATTGTTTTAATTATACTTGCTTGTTTAGTTCTAAATGAAACTACTCATTGTTGGAAAAACAAAGATTTTAGGATTTAGGTAAATGTGATTACTTTAACTAATCACTATGGTGCTTCATTATATTGGTTGTTGTTGCACCAAAAACACTTTGCAGTAAGATTTCTGTCACAAGTTTGATCAAAAGCTGGTATTTGTTACTGTTGTTTCTTTAAGGTACAGGTAAAAAAATTGCAGTGCAAAGTTATAAAAGTAGTAGAAAATTACCAGATCATATTTCCATAACTGGTTGCCTTGCATTCCATGACAATTCCATAATACTACTGGAGCATGCCTTTCTGAATTAGAAACATCAAAACATAAACCTCTCTTCATAGGACGGATATCTTTGTGCCAAGTAAGAACGAATTGCTGGAATGGAAAGAAATATGTACTATTGTAGGAAATATCTTACTGGAGAATATTCTTAAAACAGGGGTCGTACGCTCTAGGAGTGTCAATCGTCAAAAAGTTTAAGAAATGTGAAAGTTATTTTGACCTTGACTATCTTCACTTAGCTTATTATTATTTTTATTTCAATAATTATTTTATTTTTTTATGGATTCTAGCTACAAATTATTAATAAGTGTCTTGTTTTCGCGAAAGTACTAATTTTCAATCGGTCTTTTTTTATTACTTTTTGTTTTTTAAATTCATTTTCAAAATGAAATATTTTTCAATGTTCCCCCCCCCCATCGGTATTTGGGTTTTATTTTGAGTCATCTAATATTCTAGAAGCAGTAAATACATATTAAGTTAGTGTGTTATTCAATATATTGTCTGGCGGCAAAAATAAATAATACAAGAATTGTAAAAAGTTCTTTTTAAATATGTTGTTAAAAATGCGTCTTTTAACTGAAAAATGCTTCCTTAAAAACTGAAATTAACTCCTGCAAAACTCCTTAAAAAGTCCTTTCTTTTAATTTTCAAATTTGAGTATGAACTTTGTAAAAGCAAAAAAACTTTTTGATATTTTTCATTTCTGTGATAAAGAAATAAATATGAAGTGCTGCTCCTGCTCTTATAAGTTATTGACTTTTCATTGGGGGCGATTTTGTATCATGCCTTATTTAAGTTCAGGCTCAACTTTAGCTTTATTATGTTTTGATATCGAACTCTTGCTTTAAACTGAATTGCTGAATAGAAATATCTATTGCAGAAATTATACTGACTGTCTGATGCATTAGTGGAAAAACATTTTTTTTTCTTTTTTTAATACATAGGCTTTCTTTTGTAAAAGATTAGTGATCAATGATTTAAAAAAAAAAACAGTGAAAAACTACAAAAAGTAAACATCTTAAATAGGTGCTGAATACTTGCTAATACTGAACTTAATAAACTTTCTAAAATTCAATTATTTTTAATGAACGTAATAAGTTTCGATTTCGAAATTCATTTACGGAAAAGATATGTTGACTTGATCACATGTCGCCTAGGGATATTGCGAGAAAACTGTAGTGCACGAGCTGAATTATCCATCTTTCAACGCTCACAGTAAAACAATTACGCAGTCAGTTTCATACATGATACAAGTAAATTAGTAATTTATATTAATGTTGCTTTGTAAAATTTAGAAAAAAATGCTTTACAAGTCCCTGATCAATTTTATCATTCAATGAAAGCAAAAATTAATTATTTTAAAGAAATAATATTATTTAAGTAATGCTATTTATTGATTTTAAAAAATATTAGCTTAATATTTAAATTCATTTTTAGAAAATGAATTTTTAATAATAAGTTGATTTGTCCTTGTACTTAATTATTTAGTTTAGTGTATAAATTATGACATATTTTAATAATTAATTAACTTTCTTGAAACTAATTTAGTGATAATAAAAGTAATTTTTAATTAATATAATTGAAGAGACGCCGTTTTTTCTTTGGATGCCAGCGCCGAATTTCATTTCCAGTCCGACCCTACCTGTAGTTATACTTCTTATTCAAAAATTTTTATTAAAGAGTGAAAAAAATCACATACAGTCAAACTGATTCTAAAAAAAAATGCATTAGTGATTTGCAAAGTATTTTCTCAACACAAAATACTTCTCCTAAAGTCAGTAGATTTACCTGTTCTCCAGTTTGATGAGGATAGTTTCTAATGCACTTATCAAGGCCGAATCTTTCTCCTTGTTTTCTGAATTTCGTATCAATACATAAGTCCCCTGCCATGTTCCGTATCTATGAGGGGAAAAAAATCTTGTGAAATGTTCTCGGCAAAGAACAAAATTGATATAAAGTTAACCATAGTCTAAGAGAAGGTATAATTTTACATTTATGAAATGTATCGATAAACTCATAACCTACAATATATTTTTAGCATTATAAAAGACTAAATTACTTTTTTTCTTATGTATCTAATTACAAAAGAGTAAAAATGCGTCTCTTTTTTCTTTTATTTTTTTGCTTCCAGAATTTTCTTCTTTTACCCTTTAAAATAATTGAATTACTCATTTTCTATGTATTTGAATTAGTAAACATTAATATGTGTTTATACATTAAATCAGTTTGGTTTATAATACTACGAAAATAGATAAGGGTCATTCCATGTCAAGTGATCCAACGTTTTTTACCTTACATTTTTGTATTTCTTTCAAATTTGGCTCATCAATTGTACCCCTTGAGGTAATCAAAAGTCTCAATTTTTGAATTTTTATCTCTATTATATTTTCATTTATGAGACTTTGAACTTTCGAAAAACCCTCGTTTTTCCATGGATAAGGGAACATAAAAGGGACCATAACTCGGCACCAAATATAGATAGAACGATTTGGTAAGTTGCATTTTAAAGCACGTTAGTTGCCGCTTAATCTGATATGCAACATGACTAATTTTATAAAAATTTTATTTAAAAAAATGAAATTTAAATTTCAAATTTAAATTTCTCAAAAAACATATAATGAATTTTTTTGAAAAAATTCTTGTGTATTTTATCTATGTTTGTACAAATTTTTAGATTAGGATCTCAATGGGATCATATTTTTTTGAATTTTTGAATAAAACTGTATACGAAAAAAATGATATTTTTTAGATTCTATTTATTTAAATACTAAGTTATCTTGCAAAGAAGGGTTCAGCTCACACTGTGGGAGAAGAACTTATTATTCCCGCTGCAAAAATAATAAGTGATGCGTTATTTGATGATAAATGTACAAAACAAATTAATGAAATTCCGTTATCGAACACGACAGTTAAAAGACGAATTGATGAAATGTCGGAAAATGTAAAAGAAGCCATGCTTAGTCTTTTGAGAAAAAGTGAATATTTTTCTCTCCAATTTGACGAAAGCACAGATGTTGCTGGTCAGGCTAATTTATTGGCTTTTCGTCGCTTTGAATGGAACGGCAATATTCAAGAAGAAATCTTGTTTTGTCACTCTTTGTTGACTAGAACAACTGGAGAGGAAATTTTCCAAGCTGCCGACAACTTTATGAAAGAAAATGAAATAGATTGGAAGAAATGTGTAGGTTTGACAACTGATGGGGCACGAGCGATGTCAGGAGTTTATAACGGATTAGCCTCCAAGGTTAAATCAGTTGCACCATTGGTTCAATGGATACATTGCAGTATACATAGAGAGGCTCTTGCAGTCAAAGGTTTCGACGAGTGTTTGAAAAAAACTCTTGACGACGCAGTCAAAATCGTGAACTTTATCAAAGCTAGACCTAAAAACTCCAGACTGTTTTGTGTGTGACGAAATGGGAAGTGACCATAAGCAACTTTTACTTCATTGTGAAGTTCGGTGGCTCTCAAGAGGCAAAGTCTTGACAAGATTGTTCGAACTCCGCGATGAACTTTTGGTTTTCCTTATGGATGAAGTAAATAATTTGAAACTTGCAAGTTCTTACTTAGACTGCATCACAGATGAAAATTGGTTGAAACGGTTGGCCTATTTGGCGGATATTTTCAATTCTCTTAATGTTCTGAATTTAACTCTCCAAGGCAAGGATTGTAATAAGTTTTTTGTGCAAGACAAAATTGAATCTATGATAATGAAACTTCAGAGATGGGTTCGAAAAGTGGGACAAGATTCCTATGACGCATTTCCTACCTTGCAAGATTTTCTTGAGACCAACGAAGTTGAAATTGATGAGAAAACAGCTGCAACCATAAAAGATCACCTCAACTCTTTGGCCTCTAGCCTCAGGCTAGTTGAAAGTATTTATCTTTCCTTATTTTATGCTAATATTTTAGCAGCCCTTATTGAAAATATTATTGTTCTTAAACGAATGACTTTTCTACAAGCGTTAAATATTTCAAATATTACGTTCTTTAGAACTAATAATAATAAATAATAATATTCATATTTCTTAGGAAATTCTTCCCTAAAATTGAGGATGAAATACACTGGATCAGAAATCCCTTTGAAGAAAATTACCTGGCAAAATTGAGATTATCTTCCAGTGAAGAAGACTCGCTAATTGAAGTATCATGCGACCAGACCTTAAAATCACTTTTTAAAACAACGCCGTTAGTCCCGTTCTGGATAAGTGTTCGGCAAGATTACCCAGCTATTGCCAAAATTGCACTGAGACACTTGATGGGATTTTCGACCACTTATCTTTGTGAACGAGCTTTTTCAACATTAGTATTTTTGAAAAATAAATACAGAAACAAATTGAACGTTGAGAGTGATTTGAGGCTGAAATTATCGAATTTCAATCCAGATATTGATGCGCTCGTGAGCAGTAGACAGTGTCAAAAATCCCATTGAGAATCTTTTCACTTTAAATATTTGTTTTTGAAGGGTTTCCTTCTATGTGGAAACAATAAAGTTGTATTCGTTTTACAAAAAAAAAAAGTCTAAAATCTTGTTCAGTTTCTCTTAATTATTGAAGTATGTGCATATGATTTTTATAAATATAGGTGTCTGTTTCTCATTAGAAGTTTTACTTGTATTGTTGTCAAGTAGTGGGCATCCAAATTTTTTCCCTAAAATTAGTGAGCCGCGCAGCTGAAAAGGTTGGGAACCGCTGAGGTAGAGAGTTAAAATATTGAAAGTTTGAAGCGAAAAAATAAGTCAGCCAAAAAATACGGAATCTAACTTTTTATAGGGACTCCGGGTCCCCAAACTTATGTTTAGGGAAAGAATTTCCATTGAAAAATAATACTAACACACAAAAAAAAAAGACATTTGTGCGATCAAAATTCGCGGAGATATTCGAGTTTTAAATGCGCAGGGCTCGTAAACAAATTGGCAAAAGAAAATGTTCGCCCTGCCAGAGGAATAACGAGCTTTTAGATTAGGTACGATAATGAAATTGTTTCGTCCATGTCAGAAAACATTCGCTTCTCATTGTATTCAAAAATAAATACAGATGCTACAAGACTACAAAACATAACAAGACAAGGTAAATTATTATGCAATTTTATACAAAGATATTAAACACACGAAATATGTAAAATCTAAGAAATAATTTTCATTGCGATTACATTGTTTGTAAAGCAACACCATTTCTACATACAGGGTTGCCACAGGATACTTAAATGCTACTTTTTGCTACTTTTTTGGACACAAGGCGACTTTAGCTACTTTTTTATGCAAAAACAGGCCAAAAAGCTACTTTTTTTCACTGAATCTGCTTTTTTGGAGACTTTTTCCCCCCAACGTTAGTTATTTTTTTTTTTGAAACACCTGGAGATTTCCTTTCACCCATGGTTTTAAATCATTTCCATTTCAAGAATAAAACCTTCCCTAATTAGACGTTATGGGCTGCACCAATCCACTGCATCCAATCAACAAGTTGGGCTTGGCTTAAGTGATACGAAAACGAAAGTCGATCTTGTATGGAACTGATTTGCATACTTCGTACGTTACCGATATCTTAGCTTTTCCGGAAGCTGAAACCTTATACAGTGCAGATCTTTGCAGCAACCTCGACTGGGTACAGGGCAGCTACAGTGCGATGCAATACTTTAGACAAAATGCAAATATATGAAAAAAAAATAGAACTATTCAGCGAAATGCTTTCAAATTTCTGCTGCGGGTAGATAATATTGTCCCATATAAGTGTCTGGAGTTTTTAAAAATATAACCGAAATGAAAGTCGGAAATTACAAAGACATATTTTTTTGCTGTTGCAAAAGTTTAGACAAAAGTCAGATTTTATGCAAATATCTCTTGAAAGGTAATTGTTGGAGGAAAGGTGGGGTTTTTTGCTTCGACTATAAGGTGCAGGGATTGCTGAATGAATAATCAAGCTCCCAAACTCTCTGTAGTTCTTGTGTAAAGAAGAAGAGAAAGTTTGGAAGCCAAAATTTGGAAATGAAATCACTTTGCTAATTTTTCGTCTTTTAAATTGGCCCTCGTATGATAGTGCATTGTTTTTTACTTCGTGGAGAGCAAATTCAGGCATGCGTATCGATCAAAAAGGCCATGAAAAATTATATTTCTTAAGGATGAAGGAACTGTAAAAACGGCTTGAACTGAAGATTCGCCCCTTTATCATACAAAACTTCTACTTGGGTCCAAAACAGCACATGACAGCTAAGTAGATGAACAACTGAATTGGGATGCATAAAAAAAACAAAGAATTGTGCTTGAGCCTCTTTGGAAACAGTGTCCCAAATAAGTCAGATTTTAATGTAAAAGCGGCACAGCATATACTCATCTGATCTTTTCTCTAGTCAAGCTAATAGAATTATAATCCATCTAAGCCACCCAAATTTTTATAATTTTCGTCAGAGAAAGTAACATTCATTTTTAGTCACATTTAGTCTCATGGTAATAGTGAAGTAGAGGGGGGGGGGATTAATATCCAGGAGAGTTCTTTCGGAAGATAAATATTTGATGTCGGAATGTGTATTGACTGACAGGCTTATTATATGATGCTCTGAAGCGCTATTCTACAGTTACACAATTCCAAATTGATAAAGAACTATTAAATTTAGCTTTTGGTGCACGCAAATCATAGTAGTTCTAAATTGAAGACTTGAAGAAAAAGAAGGAAGAGCAATTGAGATTAGAAAAAGAAAATGAAGAAAAGTTTAAACAAAGAAAAATAGAAGCTGTCAAGTCTGTTAAAAAGTTAGAAGAAAAAGTCAAACTAGTAAATAGAGGGAGAGAAAAGACACTAAAAAATCAGCTTATGTACTTTTTAAACAGGCAAACCAGAGGCTAAAATCAGCTATTAAAGCAAAAGACACTGAAAGTATTAGAATAGCTCAGGGTATGTTAGAAGGCAGTATAAAGTTGAGGAATAGGGAAAGAGAGCATGAAGATGAAGAAAATAAATTAAATTGCTTAGTGAACAAAAGGAAAATACTTAGATAGAATCATTTTTCTGTAAAAAAACCAAAAACATGGATTTTCGGAATAAATTTTCTGTATTTATATGAGTATATTATTATTTTTTCTTTTGAATGGTAGCAGTCTTGTAAAGTAAATAACCTCAATTGTACTCTTTTCTTTTTTTTTTTCTCATTTGTATCTTTAATTTAATGCATCAGTTCAAACCTGTCTATTTTTTGAACTTGTTTTAAAGCATTACTCATATTCAGTTTAGCTTGTCACATGTTTCTATTCAGCTTCTTTGCAACTTTTTTTTTCATGGCTACTTTTTTGCAACTTTTTTTTATTTTCAAGGCAACTTTTTTGCAACTTTTTTAGTATTTTTAGGCAACTTTTGCTATTTTTTTGTGGCATTTTCCCTGTGGCAACCCTGTACATACTGTTCCGTAGTGTACATCGTAACTTCAAGCTTTAACGAAATGCATCTAGTTAAGCCGATTTTATTCTGCAGTGAAGGGCCTACGTTATTTCAAGCAATCACTATACAGTCGGTAAATTTACATATTCGCGAATTCAGCAAGACATTTTCATTTTTTCTTATTCAATTTTTTTCGTATTTTAATTCCCATGTAAAATAACTTTCACAATTAAATATCTTTTAGGAAAATAAAGAATATTTTGTTATTAAAGAACTCTGAATGGTGCGAATTTCGCGTGTATATGGCCCACAAAATCACTTAAAGTAACGCTAGTGTAAAGTGGTATAAGTCATAAAGTTTCATGTTTCATTTTTCCATGGATTTTGATCGCACAAATGTCATTCTTTTTGTGTTAGAATTATTTTTCAATGGAGATTCTTTCCCTAAATATAAGTTTGGGGGCCAGGAGCCCCTATAAAAAGTTAAATTTTTTATTTCTTTACCAATTATTTTTTTTTTTTTTGCTTCTAACTTTCCATATCTTAACTCTCCTCCTTATTTCGAACAATTTTGCAAATGGGAGTATGCATCTAGGACGAACGGTTGAGGAAATAGAGATCATGAAGGTTAACTTGGAACACCCTGTATATACCTAGGGTGAAAATAATCCTCAATTCAATCCCCAGGTTAGACGTCATATTAGTATAGTGTGAATGGTATATTTGGGTGGGGAGGGGAATACTTCGTCTAGTTATAGGGAAACCCATTTACCAACTTTAAATAAGTTTACTATGCATTTTGTATCAAAGAGTTTTTTTTTTTTTTTTAAACATTTTGAACAGTTTTGAATTAAAAAGGAGTGGTTGTGCGGGAGAGGAAGGGGGAGGGGGTGAACCTGACAAATCTATAAGCTCATGCCAGCTCACGTTAAACATATTCATGTTTGTTTACTACTTTTTAGACCATCACAAGCAAGATAACTTAGTATTTAAATAAAAAGAATCTAAAAAATATCATTTTTTTCGTATAGTTTTATTCAAAAATTCAAAAAAATATGATCCCATTGAGATCCCAATCTAAAAATTTGTACAAACATAGATAAAATACACAAGAATTTTTAAGAATTAAAATATATATATATATATGTTTTTTGAGAAATTTAAATTTCATTTTTTTAAATAAAATTTTTATAAAATTAGTCATGTTGCATATCAGATTAAGCGGCAACTAATGTGCTTTAAAATGCATTTTGCCAAATCGTTCTATCTATATTTGGTGCCGAATTATGATCCCTTTTATGTTCCCTTATCCATGGAAAAACGAGGGTTCTTCCAAAGTTCAAAGTCTCATAAATGAAAAAATAATAGAGATAAAAATCCAAAGATTGAGACTTGATTACCTCAAGGGGTGCAATTGATCAGCCAAATTTGAAAGAAATACAAAAATGTAAGGTAAATTTTTTCTCAGATTTTGGATCACTTGACTTGGAACCCGAAACGTAAAAAAATAGTAAAGTTTGTAGCTTATACAGGGTGATTTTATATTGTTTTTTTACACATTAAGAGGGGTGATGGTACCCATCCAGGCAACCAATAGTTGCATAGGAACACTGGGTTCACTCTGAGAGGCGGAAAAGAGAAATATTAAAATTCTAATCTGAATTTACAAGTGTTTGGAAAATGAGTGAACGGCACCAAAAGTTGCATGATCAGATTAAGTGAAAAACTCACAGAAAGTGGATACTAGATTGCCCAAGCAGTCAGTCTGACGGATGTTTAAAAAATTTCAATTGGAAAAACAAATATGTATATACAGGGTGTCCACTCCACTCCAATCGTGGACCAATAGCTAATTTCTAAACTGTTAGAGATAAGCATATAGTTTATTTAGGAAAAAATCTCCAAATTACGAAAGGAATTTTGGGTCTATTCAATGTTTTTCAAAAAATCAAATTTTGAAAGAGTTACGAAATTTAAATTTTTATACAGCCCCCCAGTCCTATCAATCATATTTAGTAAAACATTCTTGACACTGTAAGGTTTAAAACTAAAAAAAAATCACTCTTCTACGACAAAAATTGACCGAGTTATGACGTTTTGAAAAATCAAGATTTTGAAGGATTTCGCATACGGTCCCTAAAGCGATCTCTCGATGACGTCATGAAACAATGCAAAATCTTGATTTTTCAAAACGTCATAACTCGGTCAATTTTTGTCGTAGAAGAGTGATTTTTTTTTAGTTTTAAACGTTACAGTGTCAAGAATGTTTTACTAAATATGATTGATAGGACTGGGGGGCTGTATAAAAATTTAAATTTCGTAACTCTTTCAAAATTTGATTTTTTGAAAAACATTGAATAGACCCAAAATTCCTTTCGTAATTTGGAGATTTTTTCCTAAATAAACTATATGCTTATCTCTAACGGTTTAGAAATTAGCTATTGGTCCACGATTGGAGTGGACACCCTGTATAATGACAATTTCTTAGAATTTGTTTTGACCTTTTAAACAACATATGAATACGTTTATTAACTATTGTAGTTATCCCCCCTCCCTTCATTTCAGATATAAATTTGTGTTATACCTATTTGCCCTAGCAGTCAAAATGACTTCTCAGGCAATCTAGTGTTGATAATGGCGAAATTTTATCCTCAAAAAATCACACATGCGTGTTTGATTTCTTAAGCAACAAAATTTTGTTCGTTACCTTTTAAATTATTATTTTTAATGAAATAAACGAAGCATCATGTGAGGGACAAAATTACCGTTTCCCGTGGAATAGCCTAATAGAATGATATGAAAAAAGTTCATATAGGTGGCAATCGAAAGAGGATCTTGAGACATTTATCATGCAAAACCTATTTGGCTTCGTCTGCCTGTTATCGACTTACAAGGTTATAAAGTCCGAAATTTTAAGCAAAACGCCAAATTTTTTAATTTGGCGAGAAATGGATCACTCAATTTCACTGTTTGCATGTGGCTGACCATCTATCTACAAGTCATGTGAAAAATGTCTTCCATTATTGGCAAAACAACTGATAAATTACTGCAATTAAAAATGTATAACAAATAGTAAACTTTACTATAGTAAAAATGCAGAATAGCTCAGTATGTACTCAATCATTTTTAGTATGGTGTGAGCCTTGTAGATTTTTACTATTGAGATCAGTTTCAATGATCTTACCTCTCCTTTTGCATAATCAGGAGGCTCAATAGGAGGATACTTTTTCGGTTGGTCAAAGGCCACGTTTTCCATGAACCACTTGAAAGATTTGCAGTTCAGTTTTTTTCTCAAGTTCTTTTGTTGGATTAAGCTCCCGGCATCAAGGTTTCGATAATGAGGTTTTCTCATATACAAATATTCTTTGTACTCATCCATCCAAACTTCTGCAACTCTCTTATAATTCTGGAAAATACCAAACTTTTTATTAATAGAAAAAAAAACTGATACAATGCACAAAATCAAACCTTTCAAAAAAAAAAAAAAAAAAAAAAAAACAAGATATTCATGTGTATTGGAGTTCGAGAACTGAAATCCAGCTTTTTATTCCTGCAATTTTTGTTTATTTTACATAGGTGAGGGTAGCCCGAAGCTGGTAGACGTTCGTATGCCGTCGCATAATGTGCAAGCACCGATTTATACGTATGGCGTATTTACCCGAATACCCCGAGTTTTAATCAGTCCCAGCGAAGTGGTGGTGAATCGGCATAGAGTAATCAGAGTTAAGAAAAAAAAAATGATACATTTATAAAGAGAAAACTGAAGATATGTAATTTGTGATTCGTCGAAGACCAGCTTTTTATTTTTTTTTTTGTCAATACTATTACGTTATTTGGACACCATCCACCAATAAACTACGGTGGTCACTGTTTATTTATTTGTTTGTTTTTGTATTTAAGGTTATAATTATTGAAATGAAAAACGGGCTTTCGAACAAAACGGGCAGGACAAAGCGGGTGTACCCGTTTTGATTTGACACATTTTCATACTAATTGCTCTGTTGTTACACAACGTTTCACATGCTTTTTCACACTCCTGCTACTTGTTTCGAGACGTTGTCTGCTTCCAACTTCCAAAACTAGTCATAAACGTAAAACTTAGAGAGCTGAAGTCTTAACTAGTTCACTAGTTCACCATTTAAAAATATGCAAATGAAAAGAACGGAAAAAGTACCCTAAAAAATAAAAACACAAAATAAAATGCTGTTGTTGAAAAAAAACAGAAGATCTCCGTTCTGCAAGTCAAACAAGCAAAGCTAGAAAATAAAACGCATCAAAGAAAAATATAGAAAAAAGTATTCTTGTCTTGTGCGTGGTGAGTCATAAGAAACCGCATTCAGAAGATTGGATCGAATGTGTAGAGTAAGAAGGTGGACTCGTGAAGCTTGCACTAATTATTCAGGCAGAGGATCCTATTTTTGTTAGTTGTGTTAAGAATAGACAAGGGAATTAGTTAGCAAAAATAATATTTCAGTATTTGGGACAGAGTTACTGTAAACCTAAAATTTAAATTGGATAAGTAAGACTTAAAAAAATTATTTTTTTTATAATGGAAGTTAGCTGGTCTATAGATTTAATCATTTATTTCTTAATATTTTATTGGCAAATGTACCGACTAAGAGTTTCGATTTAAATTGATTACTTAGATAATAAACAATTTAGCTCAAATTATATTGCACATTTTACGAAAAAAGTATTAAATTGAGTTCAAAAAACGTTGGGTGCACAGTTTTTTTATGCAAACATATTTCACTAAAATGAAACTAATTGAAGGTGAGTATAGACTAGTTCAGCAATGATTAAAATTTAATGCAAATAAATTCGACCACTATGTTTGTCTTCATTGCGGTAAATAAAGTTACCATCCTTTATTAGGAAAAAAATAATACAAAACAATTCTAAAATTAGACTCCGGATTTGGCTTTAAAATTACTTCGATCTTAAATTGCAATAAAAGGAATGGCAATATCTTACCCTTCCCACGAAATCACCAATCCCAGGATTTGAAAATGGTGCAAATTTTCTGTAGATATGTCCGACTCTTGAGCAAGGCACATCAAACATTTGCCCTCCACACTGCCAGATTTTGAAGGATAGTTCATACTGCTCACCACCCCACACATCCAACCCTTCATCGTATCCTCCCAGTTGCCAGAAAAATGATTTGTCTATTGCAAACAAGCCGCCTGCCATGACTGGACTCCTGGAAAGTAAGATCAAATTCTGAAGTGAACTTTTTATACAGGTACCAGTTTGTGATGTCTACTGCCTTACTATAAACTTTATCAGGGGGTCTGAAAGTAAACAATAAAAAGCGTGACAAAATGAATCTTGAAACATTTAATATGCAAGCAAATTTCATTGATGCAGTAGCGCTGCTCTGTTTGTTCCGTCTTTTTTTTTTTTTTTTTGAAAAAACCCGACGAGAGCACTACACACTAACTTAAGTTAAACTCTCTTTGGCAGCGACTGGTGCTATTGACATTCGGAAAAAATTCGCGCATGTGCACAAAAATTCAAAGTCAGCTCGTGCAAACGTGCTGACATTATATCTATATTTCACAAAAAAAAAAAAAAAGGTCGTATACTTTTTCTAAGAGCCCAAGTATCAGGGACGTCATTTCAAGTTTTTCCAGGGGGGGGGGGCAAAGGGTCCAAACACAATGCAATTTCTCTGGAAAACATCAAAAACCACGCCCACTTATATGTAAATACATTGATTTCTCAAAGCCCCCTGCCCCCCCCCCCCTAAATGACGGGCCTGCCAAGTATATAGTAAATGAAATAGTCTATGTTGCTATGACTAGAGGACTTCTAAGGTTTTCATTGAAGTCACATCTCAGAAAATCTCTCAACAATTGAGACTGATCGTTTTTTTTTTTTTTTTTGTTTTTTTGTGTGGAGCTATTGGATTTCACAACGTAATATTTTGTCTACTATTTATACATTTATAGCACTGAAAAAGTTTAATCAGTTTAAATCAACGATTAACATACTAGCTACATAACATTACTAGCACAATTCTTTAATTACAAATCTGTAAGACACAAATGTGAGCCGGAAATTGCATAAAAACCATTTTTTTGTAGTTATTAAAATATAAATAAATTAAAAATATATATATATTTTTTTAAATAGCTCTTCTTTTATGCACTGAAAAGGTACACGTATTTCTAGATTGAAAACTTTAAGTAGTTCTGAAACACATGCATGGAATTTTTATTAAAAATTTGTTCTCTACCCTACAGCAGTTATTTCACACTGTTGCAGCACAAGTAATAATTACGCTTAACTATCCGCAATTGAACTTAAATTCATATTTACTGTGCACAATTAATACATAAGTTTTTAAGTCACTTTTGTGGAATTTTGTTGCCCAACTTCATTCACTTATATTATTATTTATTCTTCCTATCTAAAGTAAATGCTTCGACGCTTTGAGCCAAAAAACAAGCACGTAGTTGTTCCTTTAAGTCCGACAAACATCGCATACTTTCTAATATTTTAGCTGTTTTAATCTCTTTTGAACTACGTTATGCAATGGATATTTTCTAATTCCGTACACGGGCATACTGCGTGAAAGAAGGTGCTGAACTGAAAGCATTTAGAGAAGCAGTTTATTCCTTCACGTTTATCAGTAAAAAACAACATAAATGGAGTAACTTTTTTAGCTGAGCCTATTTCAGATCGGAAAAAGAGCATTTCGTCAGCTGCAAAATGAAATTTTGATAGCATTACAACGTTGGAAAGGTTTTCTTTTTTAGGCAAGAGTTTCGAAAATTGTTCTTTTACAAGAATGAAGACTGATGGAACAATCTGAAAATTTTATGCGGAACAGAAACAGTTTTGATGAGATTTAAGATATTTTTTTTTGTGCTATACTTTGAAATTACTGAAAAACGTTAGAGAAAAGTGCTAAAAGTTATTTTCCTTTGCTTTGAAGAAATCCCTAAATTTTTTTGTCAGAGAATATATCGGTAAAACATGAAATTCTCTTGCTTCCTGCTCAATTTTGATCCAGGATTTTGTAGAAAGCTGTGCTCATTTCGAAACTTGTTAAAAAAAAAAAGCTGAGACAAAAATAAAATGTAAAGAGCTTCGGAATATAATTTTTTGAAAGAGACAAAGTCTATTCCAAAGCAGTTTTCCAAGAGAGAAAGCATTTGATGCTATAATTTTTGCATGATAGATATTAAGCAACAGCTTAGTAGGTTGTCTTAAATGTCTCCACGAGCTGTCGTTTATTAATGCAACATTGCCGTTAAATATGAGAAGGAATAACCCTATTAGAGAAACCATGTTTTACTATAATATCGTTGTATTACCGTTATTAAAAATTACAGAACTTTGCTTATGTATGTTCCAAATAGTTTGTCATAAAATTTCACAATGCTCCCAGGTGCAGTTGCTATATAAACCTTTACGAAAACAGAAGAAAACAATTACAGAAATAGCCAGTAAAATGAGGTGATGTTCAAACAATAAATTGCGACTTTCCCATGTAAACATTACTTTTTCCAATTTATCTCGACCCTAAAATATTTGCGTAAAATAATTAACTATTTACGAAAATAAATAAAATGAATATTATTGTAAAATTCATTCATTAAAAATACCCCAAATCAATCATCAAGTTTTTGGTTCCCAAAGACAATTCAACAGTATTAAACGCTATTTGCTCTAAGAGGAAAAGCTTTTTTATATTTAACAATAAAGTAGACAAATATCTTAAAACGAAAAAAAAAACAACAACAAAAATTGATAATGGATCCTTTACTTTCGAATAAATTCAGAGTAAAGTTTAGTGGATCGAAAATGGAAGCCTGAAGAGCACAAACTACATCCGAGCCAGGCCCGTCATTTCAAGTTTTTCCAGGGGGGGGGGAGGCAGAGGGTAAAAATACAGTACAATATCACCAGAAAACAACAAAAACCACGCCCACTTATATGCAAATACATTGATTTCTCAAAGTCAGGGTGGGATTGACCCTCCCTAAATGACGGGTCTGATCCGAGCATATCGTCGGCACCATGCTAAAATAACGAATGTGAAAAATCGCGTTTTTCTAGTTCGTTTTTCAAGTTCAAATTTACAAATAATTAAAATTAAAATGATAGTTTTGCACTTAAAGATATCTATAAAAGTTTTAAAATTGAAAATAACCAAACACGTCAGGTGGGAAAAAGTTATATGCAGTGTTTTTAGCTCTCCTGAAAAGTGATAACTTTCACATTCGTAAGTTTAACATGTTGGCGACGATATAATTCCATGTTTCTGAATCTTACCATTTCCTTCTTGAATCACAAACGACTCATAAGATATTAACAAATTTCTTATTTTATCAGAAGTGCACTGCAAAAAGTTCTCAGTAACCTTACTGCATAAATACCCTTGTAACAGTGCTGCCTCCACTGCTATGGAGTAAACTAATCGAAACACCTGGTGTAAAGTAACACATTACTTGCGGAAGTTTACAGCATGGTAATGTTCCTATAGCGTATTTTATCACCAATTTATATGCGTAAGGTTACACCAGAATTCTCTGTCAAATGAAAAAGCATTCATCAGGCTGTAATGTTATTTTCTGTCATTTGTTTATTTAATGTTTGTCAAGTACACGCTTTCCCTCTACCGATCAATTTTCCACAAATTCGTAAGTTATTTTTATTGCACACTAAACACCGGATCGCGAACTTACCGCTTACAGAGCAAGCGCATTTTACCAATCGGGTGATTAAGGTACATCCCGGTTACGCTTATTAGACTTAAAGAGCTCTGCGCCGATGCTTGTCTTAATGCATGAGCTTGGAATAATACCCCAGTAATTTTAACGTTGGGCGGAACTTTACACAGGCTACATGAAACTTTTCTCTAACAATTAGAGTTAAAATCAGAACAAGTTGTCTAACGTTACACCCATTGACAATAGTAACCTTACACAATTTTTTATAGTGTACAGAAAGAAAAAAAAAACATCCTGATTGAAAATGTGATTGAGAAAGCAAGCATTTAGGCAGTTTATCTTTTTTATGTATGCTCATGGAATGCTCTTCTCTCTACTAATAGGAAAAAATCTATTTCAGATAAATGTCAACATTTAATTTAAATTGTTTAAATTAGTAGCTAACTTTGCAAGAAAAAACAAAAGAGAGCTTGTATACTATTAAAGAATCAACTTTAATTCTTTCAACTCGTATAAACTTATCTTATGTAATATGTATCGTAGCAATAAATATTTAATCTAACAACACGAAGGAATAGGAAAAAAAAAAAAAAACTTCAGCTGACGTTCACTTCGTTTTGATTTGTTTGCTTTCTTTTATTGAATATAATTTTTTCCCAGCGAAGAAAAGAAAAATTGGAAGTGCAGCAATTTTTATTCTTTTCCTACTTCAGTTAAACTCTGTTGTGTTCTATTCTTTTTATGAGTCTTTTACAGAAAAAATCGTAGTAGCAATTTGCGATACAATGTAAAAATGGGGTCGTTATTCTTTTGGAATGCGAATTTTCCTTTTAATTCATAGTTACACAAAACAAGTGCATTCTTAAACATTTAATTTTAAAAGTGTTTTTCAGAATGTTCATATTTTAAACGTGATTAAGGTAACGATAATTTAAAATACTTTTAACCGATTTATATTTTCAGCTCTTATGTTGAAATATTGAATTCATTTCAGCTGTTCTCATTTAAAGCAGAAAAAAAAAGTTCCTGAGTTGAAATCATACTGCAAATTGCAATATTTAGAGCTAGTTTTAGACGATGCATTTTCAAATTTTTTTGAGTACAGTAAAGGTTCCACCAAAACTTAAAATTAAAGCAGTGAAATAAAGGAATAATTTTACTTATTTTTTAGAAACATTTTTATAGTTATATTCCTGCAATAAGGAGTTTTATTCATCGATATCCTAAGTTTTACTAAGAAAAATTCAACTGTTACAAGTATTACCCTCCTTTTTTTAATACTTAAAGAACACAGATTGATTAATGTTTTTATCAAGTTTTGTTGAAAAAATATAATAGTCTGCTCTTATTAAGGAGATTTTTATTTTTTCATTTTCCATGTAAAAATACAGTAAAACATGCGTTTAATTTTCTTTAAACACTGGGTTTGTGTTTCTTGTAAATAGTTTGAACACCTATTTTTCAGGTTATTGTAGTTTTGTGTGGCAAATTTAAGTGGTCGAAATTTGGCAAAAATGACTGTTTTTAAACTGTCCATGTCACCACCGATAACAAACAATGTTTTACACATTGATATTTTGAGGTTTCAACCACCATAAATTTTAGCGGAAAAATTTTCGCAAAACATCTGCTGAATTAAAACAACACTCATTGGGTGGCTGTTAATGGAATAACCTCGTTTCAAAAAAATAAAATAAAATAAAATAAAATAAAATAAATAAGATAAAATAAAAAATAAATTACATAAAATAAAATAATGAATAAATAAAATAATGATAAGATCGTTCATGTACAGATGAAGTATGATTAATCTCTCTCTCTCTTATAAAGTTTAAAAATATTTTTAATATAAAAAATAGAAGATATTGGGGGGAGGGGGGCTAAGTGAGACAAATTTAACATTGCGTCTATGGCATGGGAAATATTCTGTTATAGGATATTTTATTCGTATAAGTGGGGTATTCGTTTTCCGTTACCCGCTTAAGCGGAGCTGATAGTTACTAAATCTCAATGTAATAAATTAGTTTATAATAATTACTTTTAATAATAATTAATTAAATTTTACAACAATTCATTTGCTTTAAATAATTGTGGTTTTCGAATTAAATAAAACTTTCTTAAAACATATGCATTTTGAAATGACGATTGAATATTTCAATGGTTTGGCACTAGCTAAGAATTTGATGAATACAAGAATTTCAACTGTTTCAATTTTGCTAATAATAGATAAATGTCAGTCTAGAAGATTAACAAAATTAAAATATTGTTTTTCTTTTTTAACTAACCCATTAAGAGCAAGAATCCGAGAGAGTGTCACGCCTGTGATTCATGACCTCTCAGATTTTTTCCAAAAAATTACCAAATGTTTATTATCTTATTGAAAGACCAAATCCAGAATGTTTGTTTATGAAAGACCAGTGTAAGCATTTTAAAATAATGGATAAATAACCGAGGAAAGTTCAACGTGCTTTTAGTTGCGTAAGGCCGAAATATGAAAAATGTCATATTTTAGCGATATTCACACGGTCATAACTTCCTCTGACAACAACATATTGAAATATTTTTTTGCCAATGTCACACTCTATTCTTTGTCTTAACAGAACAGTTGAGTCCTTTGAGGCGAAATGTAAAATTTTTTTTTACAAAAATTGTATTTTTTCCTGTGTATTTTTTGTAAAAATAAATTTCACATTTCGCCTCAAAGAACTCAACTGTTCTGTTAAGATAAAGAATAGAGTATGACATTGGCAAAGAAAATATTTCAATATGTTGTTGGCAGAGGAAGTTATGACCGTTTGAATATCGCTAAAATATGACATTTTTCATATTTCGGCCTTACGCAACTAAAAGTACGTTAAACTTTCCTCGGTTATTTATACATTATTTTAAAGTGCTTACACTGGTCTTTAAAACGACACTACTTTTGCCGTGCCAACTGAAATGTACAAGCTGTTTTTGGACCTCAAAAACGCTAAAAAGCGTCAAAAATGCCTTGTTTTGAGGGCCTTCACTGACCTTACGGCAACAACTTACCACAAATTTAACATTCATTTTGTAAAGTTTCAACCTTCTATATTCTATATACAAAAAGAAAATTCGAGTTCAACCGTTCCTGTTAAGAGTTTTGGCTCACAGCAACTTCCATGTCTTAAAAATCCGCTTAATTTTTGATGCCGCACTTTCAAATTTAGGGGTCCATAAAAACTAAACAACTCAACTTTAGAGCAAAACATTCTGGATTTGGTCTTTCAATAAGATAATAAACATTTGGTAATTTTTGGGAGAAAATCTGAGAGGTCATGAATCACCCCATAATGCTAGGCGTGACAGTTTCTCAGATTCTTGCTCCTAACGCCTAGCGTCCCTTTTTAGGGACGGTCAAAAAAAGGGTCTGAATTTCCCCCAAATGAACATTTCAGCCAAACAATAGTGTTCAATTAGTACCTTGGTATTGTTTCAATTCGTTATTAACAGATTACAGCACATAGCCATTGTAAAGTGTCTTCTGTAGCAGTTTTAATATGATCTTTATCCAAAATCACATCGTTCACAATCTCAAGAAAAAAGTTTTCAAAGTTATTCCCAGCTTTCCAGTTTATGTTAATTGCTGATTTTATTTCTTCTTATAAAATGTCTTTTTAAATATTATATCGTAGGCAGAAAAAAATTTTAATAAATAAAAATTTTAATAAATAATAGTCTGTACCCTCTGGGGTCTACCGTAACTTTCAAGGGACAGTTTTTCTTTCCTTAATAAAAAAAAAAAAATACATAATATTTTTTTTATTATTTTTCTTGTCCATTAAACAGTTTGTAACCAGTATACAAAATATCTTTGAAAAAAAAATTTAGGCATTAATGGGTTAAGGCTGAATTAAAAGTGGATAGTGATCACTAACTATTTTTTTTCTTGTATTTTACACTTCAAGGAGTTTTGATAAATTGTGCTAAAATACGGTCCTAAAATAACCGAACTAAGCAGCCATAAAAATAAAACAGCTGATGCTCACATCATTTTGATCCTTTCACGTTCTTTTTATCTTGCTTCTTCCCCAGCAAGAAAAACAAAATTGGAAGCAAAGAATTTTTCTTCTGCTTCAACTGAACTTTCTTTGGTTTGAACTAAACGTACTGACATTTTGCTCTGCTTTTTGTGGACTGTATCTGACAGGCTGAATCATATTAAATTTTGTGATATATCTCCGAATTCTTTTGGAGGTTTCTGGAGTATGTATATTTGATGATTAATGCTGTTTTCACACCTAAAGAATAAAATTTCTGTTTTCGGAATAGATATCAAAACTAATGGAAGTATATTTCGATATTGGTTGATATTTTCTGCATGTACGTTTTGGCTCAACAAATATTTTATTCGCGAAAGCAGTAGCACTGGTTCCTTAGGAAATACGATTTTATTCGACACATTCTCGAAACAAAGATAGCGATATCTTTTGGAGAATTATTTTTTCCGTCAGAAAAATTGCATTTTATGAGTGCTAGAAAAATATGCATAAATATAAAAACAATACTTATTTTGTACTTCTGAGAACAAAGTTAATTTGGTTACTAGTATACGGTTTAATTATGTTTTAACGGATCTTGGAAATTGTGGGAGGCAAAATCTAAAGATTGATTGATGACATAGAAATTCTTTTGAATTTTTTAATATCAAGAACTGGAAAACATGCCTAGAAAGAAAGTAGAAGGAACCACTGCTCAAGCGTATTTTTGATGATGAAAATACATTGTTTGTATTGTTTTCCTGTTCTTTGAGAGAACAAAAATCAACATTCTTGAATGACTATATTGTAATGAGAAATGAGAACCGTCACTAATTGCAATTAGAACTTTCCTTGTAAAAGGGGGGGGAGAGAGGGGCATATCAGTTCTTACTAGTACATCAACTACTGTAATAGGATTTTCAATAATGCTAAAACTAAGGGCCATAAATGGAAACATGCTGAACCAAATATTATCAAACTTTGCTAGTTTGCATTTTTCAGGAAAACATGAGATTTTATTTTTAGCAACAAAAGAAAAATAAAATTAACCTGTTCCGGGATAGAGGCTCTTATTTTGAAAACCTCAAAGTTGAATCTGGGATGAAGTTACATTGATATATTGAAAAACAATGATTTTTTTTTCCAACTCTCATTCAAACGTATAGAATTTTAAAGAGTGGACCAAAAAAAAAAAAAAAAAAATGTCCGCGCTACGAGGGTAGTATTGGCAGAAAAATTTGGTTCTTGAATTTTTAGAGTATGCCTTTTTTTGTGTCTGACGTACTCGAGCTTTTTCTTAGTGGACAAATTGACAAAAGTGAAAAAATTTCGTCACTGTTAGAGAATTATTAAACCGATTAAGAAAACTGCAGCATGGTGAAGAAATGCGTAACTGGCTTACCTGAATGGTTCTGCTGTATTCTTCAAATCTTCTGGCAAAAGAGGTAAACGCTTATAGTACAGTTCCCAATCAAACGCGCCTCTAGCTCCTTCATCTTGTGCCCGATAAGACAACGTTTCGAAATCAATTACATCTATAAAGGGACAAGTTACGTAGGTTCTGTCTTTAGCAATAGGATCTGAAAAGATATATTAATAATTGCAATTGTTTGGGTGAAGAAGAGAATGTTATAAAAAAATTAATTTTCCCCTCTGCGAATGATATCCAGATTATGCGGCTGTTGCTTTATTGTTTTGTCTATTATGAGTTATTTCACAGTACATCAATACTATGGCTAATACAGCTTGCTTCAGTGCTGATAAAGCTTCAGTACGGCTATTATTTTCTGTAACAAATTTCAAATAGTACTGATTGATTCACTATTCTTCGAGTTGGAAATTTTAGCCGAAATATTCCTGACCAAAGGCAGAGATGCCAATCAATAAAGACTGTGTTTAGGGCCTACGGTAAAATCCTTAGGCTTTCCTTTATGGAGCATTGCAGAAAATAAAATATTTTTGTGAATCACCTCTTATTATATAAGCACGAATGAAACAAACATGTAAGAATTTCGATGAATTTGATAGAAAAAAAAAATTTAAAGAATTAATTAGAGAAAAAACTACGGAAAATAGCCTTGCTTGCACAGAACTTTTTACCCAAACGTGAACATTTGAAAATATTTCAACTAAAATATCACTGCTTTAGCGAAGTGTGCTGATTTGCCAAGTGCAATTATTAGTCCGTGCATGTGTATAAACTCGATCGCCGATCCACATCATATAATGCGCTTTCTTTTAGAAACTAAAATAAATAACATTACTTCCTAAACATAATAAGAGATAAATGACGGTCTAATGCTATATGTGATTAAAAAAACGAAAGTTAACTATTGCGTTTAAAAATAAAAAATAGGAAGAGTACGGAGTGTTCACTAATAATTCAGCTTCGCGCTTTTATTCTCTTATCGTAGAAATAAACGTATTTTTTTTTAATAACAGAACTTGATAGAAGCTAGTGAAATAGGATTCATTTAATGCGATACTGTAGAGTAACTAATCACAGTAAAAAATGAGGAATCCTGTACATCCTTTAAAACGAATTACAGCAGTAATCCTTACTTAAGGTTTTTTTTTCCTTTTTTCATTATCCGAAAAGCAGTTACATAAAGATTGAGTTAAGTTTTTTCAAAGTTCTTTTAACTATGTGGATAACGTACGAACGTAATGAAAAATGAGATTGTGAAGACGCTCTCAACGGAAAAAAAAAACCCTCTTAAATGCTTCAAAGCTATAGTATTTATATAAAAGTCATAATTGAGAGAAATATAAAACGAAAATTTTCAGCAATGTTTTTAAGATTGCTTTATTATCCTTAGCAAATTAAACTTACCAAGTAAAGGTGGCAACCAATTGACATTGGCTTCTGTGTGCGAATCAAGGAACAAAAGAACTTCACTTTTAGCTGCTTTTGCACCAAGAAGTCTAGCTCTTATTAAACCTTCTCTCTTTGAAGCTCGAATGATTTTTACCTTCGAAAAATGCTGCGCCACATATTGATCTAGAGGCGTCTTTAGTTGAGCTAAAATCATTGAAAGCACTCTATTAGACTAAATTTACAGAAACAATATTATGACACTTTTTAGCAGTTTTAAAAGGTCAATCACTCTGTTAGACTAATTTTGCAGAAGCAATATTATGACACATTTTTAGTAGTTTTAAACGCAATGAAAAATTATTGATGTCAATTTAAATTATTACTAATATCGCCTCAGTGAATGCTCAATTTTTTATTTCTGTATGTAAAACATTCCACGGCTGTGTGGAAAGAACTGTTTATTTACAATAGTTCTATTTTTGACATCCTATTCTTGATTTATTTTTTCTGTAACTTATTTGTAATTCAAAGATAAAGTGAGGTTATTGTAACCAATTATTTAAAATGAACTAAAATATTTTATAAATATATTAGTTTCACTAGCTGGACATTTCTTTAAAAAATTCGATGTAGAGAAAATCGCAATTGTTCCGTGAAGTTTTTCCAGTACAAATTCAAATTTCACCCCCTTCTTCAAAAAAGTCGTCATGTCACGTGTCACAATCCTTTTTTGTTATATTCTTGCTACGATCGAAAAACACTTACACTAATAAACTCTGGGACCAAAACAAAATTAAAATACAATCAAGCATTATGTTAAACAAACAAGTACCGCACTGAAAACGTAAATGAAGTAGCTAATATTTGTCATATTAACAAAAAGAAATTTATAAATATGCAATAACGAAAAATATATATGACCACTCCAACAGTATTACATATAATGAGTATACACCTCTGGAAAAGGTTTCTATTGTCATACAATGATATAGTGCCTTTATCTTTAGAGTTGACGGCTATACGCGCAATAACATGATCAAAATGCCATTACTAAATAGGTGGAATTACAGACAGAGTATAATGTTTTACCAGTTTCCCTCTCCTCACATTCTCAAGTTCCCCAAATTTAACGTCTTCTGTTTTTCCCCCTGAATGCAATAGATAAAAATATGTTTTAACATTAGTTGGTTATTGTGCTTACCTTTAGTACTGAAATCATCGACTAAAATTATTTCTGCTATCAGTTCATCAGGGGACCTGTTTACTATGCTTGTAACAGTTCTAAGAAGAGCCGTCCAATGTTCGTTATGAAATGGGATTACTATGCTAACTTTTGGTAATTTTGAAAGGTATTCCTTAGATTTGCAGCTGAAAAAAATTCAAAGAGAGCGTAAAGTTAAACTGATGTATGAAATTGATTAGTATAAAGATCCAATCAGAAATACTGTTTGGATGTTAAAAACTTGAGTTTTGTTAATATTAGTCAGGTATTCAAAGCGACAATGCCTCCAACAACTTATATTAAAATATTCTTTAACCGACTTTAAAAACGGAGGAGGTTCTCAATTCAAAGCGTATGTTTTTTTTCTTTTTTTTTTTTTTGTTCGCACATACATCTGATCTACTGAACCGATTTGGGCGATTTTTTTTAAATCGATAGGAGATGGTGTAATTTAGGTACCGTAAAATGGGGTGAGTCGGAACACTTTTCAGCTTTGATTGTAAAAAAAACAGTTAAAAGATTTTTTTTAATTTGATTTTTTGCGTAAAAACTTCGGTCTTGCTTTACTTTTGATATTCCAAGCGAAGACAAAGCATTTTGAACAATTATTATTAAAATATATAGGATATTATGGGTGTTCCGAATCACCCCGCTGATAGCGGTCAATCGGAACACATGTTAAATTTTTTATTTTTTTCAATTTGACCTGTAATAGGTCTCACAAACATGAGTAATATTGATGGGGGAGAATAAGAACAGATAATTACTGTCAAATAAATGCATAATTTCAATATCAGTAAACGTGTATAATTTGTCAAAATTCAAAATAATTTTGAACTCATGAAAATTAAAATAATTTTAAGAAATGCTTTTGAATTTAAATACAAAGATTTAACATGAATGGAAGTCACTCATGTCGTCCACAAATATGTACTTGTCCTTAAAACTAGCAATTGTGACTTGGCTTAAGTTTTTTCATAACATTTCCTGGGATGAACTCTGCCTTTTCTTTAGTTTCTTGAAATCTCTGGGTTTCGGGGATTGTCCTGAAAGATTTTTCCGCTTATTCATCACTGTCTGTGTGCTGGATTTTTACTACATCAAGTCTATGTGACTTTCCCCCTCGTATTTTAAGTAAAAAGGAGGAGAAAAAATCTTTTGAAATCTGCAACTGTTTGTCATTCTAAGATCTAGTTGCTCACGAGAAGAGATAAACAGTAATAAATCCTTGCCCTTGTCTTGATTAGAAGAATTGTGGTTAGAATCTTGATTTTTCAAACAGTTTCCTTCAAATAAGTTTGAATTGGAACAACAGAACTAAGTGTTCCGATTCACCCCGCAAATTTTTTTTCTGTGGCATTTTTTAGAATTCTTCACTTTTATGACACAATTTATAAAAAATGTAAACTCTAATGCGGTATTATGTTGTTCAGATACATGTATAATTGAAACATACCACTCTTAGTTTCTAAATAAAAGAAGGTTTGTTCTTGCATATGAAGTTTTTGCAGTCTATGGAAATGTGATGTTTTCTAGCATTCCACGTGCAGCCCTCCTTAGAAGCCAATAGCGTTGCCAGATTGACAAAAGTAATTTTTTCCTACTTCCTATGATCTTACCTTACTAAAAAAAAATTTATGGCGAAAAATATCCCATAGTTTATTTATGAAGAATTTCTTTGTACGGTAGGGAAGTTTTGTTCCGATTGACCCCGCTGTTCCTATACACCCCATTTTACGGTACCATGTACTCATATGACGATATTTGTTCGCTAGAAAAAAAGTTATGATCGAAAAACTAAAATTTCATGTTATTTAAAACAATATGTGCTATCGTAAATCCTTACTTCAATGAGCGACCTGATGGTCAAGTGGTTAAACGTGTCAGGTTGAAGTTCCTGATGGAATGAGATCGAGTCCAGGTCTGAAAGGATTTTTTTGAACAGCTGCATGGTTTTTTAACTATATTTTGATTATTTTAAGCGCAGTTACACTAAAAAGAATGAAATAAAATATTTTTGGAAAAAAATAGAGCCGACTTCAGTTGGAAATTGCTCTAAAAGGTAAAAAATAATTTTTTTCTTTGAACACCATCGAAACTACTTTTAAATATAAGTTTTGAAGTCGGCGCAAAAACAATGTATAGAATCATACGCAACTACGATTCAACTATAAATATAAATTTTAATGGATACATTTCATTGTTTACCACACATTCGTGTAATGGTACAAATATTCTGCTTTTAACTTTTGATGGTTTCTCTGAAAAATATTGGCAAAATATGGTTAAGGCAGGAATTCAAATGAAACACGGACGATCGCAACTCACCATTGCAATCGCAAATTCCCAAATTTGGATAAGTTGCAATCGCTATAAATGCTAATCGCTAGAATGCAACTTAACTTGGCACTGACGTCAACACGGGTGGAGCCAATAAGAGCTCACAAGCAGTCAGCGATTTCCTCTTATTCGCCAAGTAGGCTGTGACGTTTTATCTAGCTCGTTTTTCATAGGCAAACGTCACGCAAACATCTCGCTGACGTCGCGATGTTTTTGTCAAGAAACGTTCTAATGTAATTCGACTTCCAGTCGCGATTGCAATTTGCGATCGCCTGTTTCACTTGAATTCCTGCCTAAATATCATTTTACCTATCGTTTTTGCGCCGACTTCAAAACTTATGTTTAAAAGTAGTTTCGATGGTGTTCAAAGAAAAGCATTATTTTTTACTTTTTAGAGCAATTTCCAACTGAAGTCGGCTCTATTTTTTTTCCAAAAATATTTTATTTACTCATAAAAATATTTTGTTTTGTTGAATTTGTCAATATTGAAAAAATAAGTGATATGGTTCAATGTAATAGAAATAAATTTCTGAAATGAAATATTGATTTCCGACACAAATAAGGGTAATTCATTATGCAAAATTAGCTTTCATTTAAATTGCTTATATTTTAAATTACTGCAGATGGCATCATTTGAAAATATGGTCAATACATAAAATATTCAGAAAAGTAAATTTCAGTTACGTAAGCACTATGTTATTCTGTTTCTTATTGTTTATTATTTCATTTCAAAGCCTTGTTTATTCATTTTAAACCATTACTAAGAAAACGAGAAATATATTCAAATGGCTGTTTCCCAGAATAAATTAAAAAACTGCATGCTCGAAACTAACTCAAGCCGAGCGTATTAAACTAGTTCCAGACTGTTTCCTGAATTCACTTTATGCTATTATACTTAATAGAGGGCAAACTGAATTTTAAATTCAAATACACTTTCTGATAATAAAGTCTACATTCAGCATTTTTGCAATAAGCTAGTAGCTTAAGGTAAAAAAAACTCCAAGCTATACCCTTTTTATGCAAAGCCCATCCACGAGGAAGACCGTTTAGAAACACCCCACGTCTTTAATATTCTAGACGGGAGTCGAATACGCATTCAAAAAAGTCGCTTTAAAAGAAAAGCCACTCATTCAGTAAAGTCGAAAGACGATCATATGGCTTTTAAAGGAAATGAAACGGCGAAAGTAAGAAAAAAAAAAGTCTTTAAAAGAATGAAGCAACTAAACCATAAGAATCAAGAACACATACGTGATCTAAGGGCCGCTTAGGTGGGTTATTTTCCTTCCTGTTGTAGTAGCCTTCGTTTAGATGGAGGCTCTTTAATTTTATTTTTCTCTCTCTCTTTCGAAGCACGTTACTTTAAAGGCTTTATTTTTGTCGCAAGAATTCAGAATTTTGTATCTACTTAGGGACTTAGACAATACTTTTTATACGCATTTTAAGAAACTTTCACAAAGGTAAAAATTTCAGAACAACATGCAATTAACTTTTTGTCTCATAGTTGAAAACTTTAAAAACAGTCGTTAAAGTTGCGTGCATTCCATTACTTGCAGCAACACTTTGAAAAAAAATTAATTTAGCACGAAAATCCTTTTCAGACATACTTACAGCGAAAAGCGTTTTTAATTAAGAAAAAATCCTTTAAAAGCTTGCTGTTAATCTACTGCATACTTAAAAAACTTTGCAAGCAATCTTAAGAAAATATAACATAAAACCTCACTGATATTCCTCTTTTTGAACATGAGATGCATTTTATAAAGGCCTCCAAATGTAAGTATTTTAAATAAATACATCATCCGAGACAGTTGTTATCGATATCTTTCACCTATATCCTACATTTTGGATGAGCAATCGAGAAATTTTTTTAAGAATAATAGGGAAAAAAACTGGACTGAATTATTTCCATAGAGTTTGAACAGCATTTTAAGAAATAGTTTTTTTTAATGTACAAGTGGAGAAATTTGTTGTACACTGCAACAAACGTATGTTATCTTACTCTGTAAAAGCGGTGGCAGCATTCTGCATCCAAAGCTGCCTCCAATGCTAAAGAGTACCGTAACTGATATAACTGGTGTAACGTCACACCATTTTGATCAGTCAAGTTACTTCATTGAATTGGAGGCAGCTATGTTGCCACCTCTTTTAAAGATTAAGGGTATACACATTTTTTAGTGTACGGAATCTTGCATCTTCAAATGAAGATTTTGAACGTTGTTCAACTTGAAAATCTGAATAAATCATACAACTTCCCGGAGTCAAATCTGGCATTGTCCGCATATTATTTTTTTTACCATGCATGATTTTGAATTTAGCAGTATTAGTAGATGCACCCCCAAAATAGTTTTCAGTGTTTAATTGGGGGTTTGTCAGTTCGTGATGTAATACATTTTAGTTAATAAACTATGATAGGTTACATTTTATTGAAGTTTTTACTTTATGTAGTAACCTGACCCCTCCACCACTAAAAACACAATTATTTGTTATTGTTCTAAAAACTAGACTACGAAAAGATTAAATAGTCTTGAAAAATGAACAGTCTAGAATCTATTAAATAATGGTAATATTGTTTAAAAAATGATTAGAACTGTTATACTGCACTTACCTTGGATGTCTGATATCGGGAAGTGTTCTATTTAATGCAATGAAATCGCTGACTAGTGCATTGAATCCATTTGATTTGTACAATTCGTCTTTGGTTCTGTCTAGACCTGGTGGTAAGGAAAAGGCTGTCCCATGTTCTCCAGGACCAATAGGAATACTGACATTTTTTGGTTCGAACCATGACTTTTTTACTGGCACCTTCGGTTAAGAATAAAACAGAATAGGATTTTTATCTCAGAGAAAAAAACAAATTCCTGAACTTATGTTTAAAAAAAAAAAACATTCGTTGATTTCATAATTGCTACACCAACTATACGTATATCATAACGAAATATTTTCGATAATGACTATGAACGGGGAGAAAAAGCTCAAAGTAACTTACTTGCTTTTTCTTAAAAGTTGAAAAAAGAAAAATACGCTTAGCGCATCATAAAAATATCGCTAAAAACGATAAAAAATTAATTAAATAAAAGTAGCAAAATTTGCAGAAAAAAGATAAAAAAATATAAGATTTTTAGTCTTTTAAAGATAAATACCGAATTACTTGATGATTATAAGAAACATATTCCATTGTTTAAAATAAATATACAATTAGCATGAAATGAAGGCAATACACTTGCTCATTCTGATGCGTTTCACTCTATTTGGTGATGGAGCAATTTTGTGTAATGTGAAAATTGAGGCAAATGATTCGCAACGAATCCTTTTCTGGTATCTAGAAAGACACGCAATGCATCAATAACAGTTTCGGCTTCTTTCGTAGCCATTTTTCTTGAGAAAGTAATCACCTCCTTCTAAGAAAAAAGCACCAATACAAGTTTTAAGATTCCAATGCATTTTTCTGATATTAGGAATATACATTTAAAGATACAAAATATTTCTGTTTTTTTTTCGAATATTTCTTTAATTTTTAAAGTAAAAATCTTTGAAAAAAAATTTTAACCTTTATTTTTTTTTCCAAAAATTTCAATTTTTTTCTAAAATGTGCAATGTGCTGCCGACTTGAGAAATACACAACTACTAAAGAGTCTTTCCATGACTCTTAGTAAAGTAGCTAACGTAAAATTTAAGCCCCAACTAACATAACATTTTCAGCTGATTTTTGAACTCTTTTTATTTGAAACATACACTGCAAAAAATAAACTGTTTTTGCAGTATATTACTAGCAGCAGAGGTTCCACTTTAAAACTGCAAAATGCACAGTACTAAACTGCGCAATTAGAAGTAATATGTATACATATTACTGTTAATTTTACCATTTATTATTGTGCATTTTAGTTTTAACTCATTTATGCCCAGTAGCCTAAAAACGGGGCGTTTGTTAGTTACTACATACACAATCTTGTAATGGGAATATCATTTTACTAAAGCTGTTTTTCACAAGTTAAATAGTCCTTCTTCTTGAGAAAATCAGTTAGAGCCACTATTCGGACATCAGAGTTTATTTATTGACTGCTATTTTCAAACAAATCAGTTGAGCAACGATCCAGCATGGGTAGCCACAGAAAGTAAATTGTTTTTGCGAGCTTTATTTTTCATAAAATTAAACTATTTTAAAATGATTTGCTTAAAATTGATCACAGATGCCTTCTGTAATGTTACTTTGCAAAAGTAAAGTCAAGTAAGTTCGTATTTTGCTCACATATCTGCAAAATATACCATAAACAGGACGTTAAATAACTTAATAAATATGGCAACGGCGAACTATTTTAAGCCTAAAATGTATGCAAACCATTCTAAGTAAGAGTTTTGAGCAGATAAAAATTGAAAAAAATTGTTAAAAAAACTGGGGCACAAATGGGTTAAACTGAAATCTCTGCTGCCAGTATTATACTAAAAAAAGAACAGTTTACTTTTTTTGCAGTGTGTAAAGTATAAAGAATAATTTATAGTTTTAATTTTCAGATTTAAACTATACAAGGTTAATCTTTCATTTCTGCTAAGAATTTTTGCAACAAAAATGTTAGTCGCAATGCCATTTTTGCGTAAAAAATACCTATCAGCAGTTATTTTGCTTCACATTTTTGCTAGAAATGACACGTACGCCACCAGCTACATCAAAAATCTACAAATTCAACCATAAACTATTCCTTATATTTTAGGTTTCTAATAAACATAATTCAAAAATCAGCTCAAAATATTACGCTAGTCAGCATGGAATGACGACTAAAAGATATCAAGGGCGTTCCTTTCGGATAGTGGTAAATAATTTCTTTAGTGCACTGCAAAAATAAACTGTTGCTTTTACAGTACAATACTGTTATGGGAGGTTCCAGTTTAAAACTATAAAATGTACAGTAATAAACTGTAAATTAGTGATTTTACAGTTTTTTATCATAAAAGTAGCTGTATTATACTGTAAACATAAGAGCATAATACTGGAAGTAGAGGTTCCAGTTTAAAACTATAAAATGCACAGTAATATACTATTAAATTAGCAATTTTACAGTATTATTGTAAATTAAGCAATTACACTGTTTATTACTGTAAAATTGCTAATTTTACAGTTTATTACTATAAAATAAGCTGCATTATACTGTAAAAACAACAGTTTATTTTTTGCAGTGTGGTATGTACACACTCCAGTTTGGGAAACACTGTCGTAGAAATCTTATACGTAATTTCTGCAACGATTTTAACACAATTTTATAAAAAAAAGAGAAACAAAACGTCGAGAGTAATGTACCTAAAATAAAATAGATCAAAATACACACCTTTGCTTCCTTTTGAGAATTTTTGCCAGGAAAATGTACTCCAGTGGCAGAGTTCTTCTCTGGCTCTTCTGCAATGATGATGAAAGATTGCAATTCCAATGTTGTGAAGATAGTTCTTAGTAGCATACATGCACAAAACATGACTGCACAAATGGTCAAAATAAGTTTCAACGGTCTCTTCCTTTTCCGACGAAACATAGCAGCATACGTTGGTCAGGAAGACATACGTAGCAGAAAGATTTGCTTGAAGAGTTTTTTTTTTTTTTTGTGTTCCTAAAATGTACGTTCAGTAAAATAATGTTTTTCTAAAATCAACTCAAGCTCAAACACCATTTCCATTAAATCTTTTGTAAAGTACATGACATTATTTTTGCTTTGGTGAATTGCTTCAGAAAATAGTTTTTGATTTTTAGCTAGTAGTTGTTTAAGTAGCATATATTGACTCTATAGTCCATTATCATGTTTTATTAATATTCCAAAATTTCTTCCTTTTCAAGAATATATCCCTTATTTTCGAAGGAAATATGAGCATTTTTTATTCATGTATATAAAGAATGTGAACTTCTTCAATTCTATCCTACCGAAAATTCCAAAATGGCGAGTCTTTTTCAATTGCAGCACCTAAAATAAAGACAAGATGCATTTAGAACTAGGTGTTAATTTAAGTAGTAGTTAAAATTAATTTACTGTTCATTTATCTTTCTTAACTAATAAAGAGAAAGTAAAAAGTGGAAGGTATGGAAAGGGGAAATATTTTAGCTTTCTGAATTAACATTTTATCTTGTTATCTACTGTTTTTAAATTAGTCTTAATATTATAACAGGTTTGTAAAATGTTTTATATGTACTTGTTTTTCACTTTATTTAATAATTTAGTTAGAGTTAATTAGAGTTTTTTCCTGACATTTTTTCATTTTTGTATTTACTCGAAACTGTATTCAGTCTTTTGTAAAAAAATATTGCATAAAAAATTTGATTATAAAAAAAATTGTAATCCTTCAATGCTGCACGCTAATTTTTCTTTTTTTGCAATTATGGTAAATTCTATCAGAAAGAATAGCTAGGAAGTGTGAAGGAGTGGAGAGAAAACAACGCAGCTGCATATAAAATGAATGAAATACGTTATACTTACAAGTTAAAAACTTATTATTATTAATATTTTCAGGAATTAGTCAAATGACTATCGTCATCAATAAAAATTGAGAATTATAATTTTTTTTTGAGATTCATGCTTATTCTTCTGAGAAAGAAAATGATGACAAGTGATCATGCGTTTTTTTTTTTTTTTTTACAAAATAGTGCATTTCATTAAAATCGTTTTTGTGAAATCTTTATTCTAAATCCTTTGTTTGAACTGTTTATATTTGCCTCTCGCGACCTTGCTTTATGCTCGACCGTTATGAGCATCGATTGCGATACGTAAATAAATCGCAAAACTAACTTTAATGCATTTATGCAAATAAATATCAAGAATAACAAAAAGTTTAGCCAACTTAAGAATAAAATTTTAAGTCGAAAGACATATTTCATAAACATAAAAACGTATCAGAAATCATTTTCCGGTAGGATTCAAATATGAAGAAGAAAATTTTTAGTAATCATTCTGTAACATTCCCCCCCCCCCCCCCTAAAAAAAAGCACGTTAATTAAAAGTTTTCAATCATTTGTTAAAACCAGTGTTTAGAATAAATTATCACCAAATCACTAATACATGCATTGAAGAACAAATACCGATCTATAGAAGATAATTTTCTACCACGCAATCTCTCTATCTACAACAAATTTATTTCTAGTAAACAAATCCTATTGCTTCAAAGTAGCAAAATAAAAAAACAGATGTATTGCAATGTATAATCTACTCTTTTAATATCGCAATGACTCCAATTTCAAACAATGGTTAAAAAGAGGAAAACCCATTACTAATTTATTACAGTTTTTATGAAGATTTCACGCAAATATCTAGTAATGAGTGTTGAAAAGCTCACTACAATAAATATGCACTTAGCAATTATACTCTCAGCTTTCATTTGCGGCCCAGGATCACTTTGGCTCTGACGTGACTCGCCTATTATAGAAATCTAAATAGGGTTCCTGATCACGATTCACGTAAACGCCCATTGGTAACTTTCCCGACCGAGAAAAAGTGTACAAATTTCTCCAGAAAAAGAAACTAACGCTGGAAGTTACGTGCAACTACGTAATTTAGAGAATGAGGTTGTGTGTCACAACAACATTAAGAATTAACAATAAAGTAGTGTAATTGGCTGAAAGCGTTTTTTATCCCCGGGAAAAGAAGTTTTCTATTTCCTTTGAACTGCCCAAAAGACCAATAAAGTGCTCTGTAATTTGATTTTTGTTAATTGATGTTCCCTCGCTTCGTGTGAGCGGATATTCGGTCCAAAGGTGTGAAGTAAAAATATGGCTGGGAAACTGAAGTAGACGGCACTTTTAAATCTTACATCGAATACTTATTATTCGTTAAGAGTTGATCGTTAAATATTTGTTACTGATGATAAGTTTGGTGAATATATGTATGATTATTATTAAATATTTCAAGATCTCTTTTTCTGATTAATTGAATTGGTGGTGTTAATAATAAAGGGAAACGGTAATTGAAATTATGGTTATTAATATAAATTAAATAATCAGGTTTTTATTCATCGATGTTGCTTTCCTTTGTGTGAGCTGCTATTCGGTCAAAAGATGAACGTAAATATATGGCTTTCTGACTGAAATATAAAGCATTTTTGAATTTTACATTTAAATTCTTCTTATGCATGAGGTTAAGTTAAAAAACACATTAGGTCTCAAAAATGCACTTAGTTGAACTCTAATAACTATATATTTTACGTAAAAAATATTTAAAAAAATCCTACAGTAGCAATAATTAATACAGTCTCAGTTAAAAACAATATCAGCAATATTGTTGTCTTTCCCATGCAAAAGCAAAACACTCGCATAATACATTCTAAGTTTAACGAACAATAGTAGTTATGTTCCCACAAGAAAGCTGACTCTGTTCATCAAGCAAGTGGGGCACCACAGTATTTATACATTTTAAGTTTAACGAACAATAGTAGTTATGTTCCCACAAGAAAGCTGGTTCTGTTCTTCAAGCAAGTGGGGCACCACAGTATTAAGATTGATTCAACTGGGGTTGGTTGACTGCCTTTAGCCCACCCCAGAATCCCCATCTCCCATAAAAAAATTCTGTTTTTTAAGCCATCGGAAAATACCTGTCCAAATTAAGGAAGTAATGCTCAAAAAGAAAATTGATAGACAACCGAAACAAACAATTGTAGAAATAAAAATAAAAATTCATAATGACATCTTTCTTATTATAAAGACCGCATCAAGCAAATTAAAACTTAAATTGAAACACAAGTGATAGAAAAATCTCGATTCAGTTAAATGAAGTGAAAAAGACAAGTCAAAAACAAAAACTTAAAGCCAATTTTCTCAGATTCACTTATGTGTCACTTAAGATGTTCTATCCCTAAGCTCTTCTTCAATTAAAAGACGATACAGCTCTCGGGTGTCACACAAAATCATCAGTTGAGTTACAGCCTTTTTTGCCGAACCACCTCCTCTTCATCATCTTTTCATCCTGTTTCATGTTTCGCTAGTCCGGAACGTTTAATGCAATGTACAGAATTTTTGTACCTTGCAAGAAATGTTTTAACCTTTTAAAATAATAAAAAAAAATGAAGCAGAATAGTATCTTCAGTTGAAAATTGTTATTTTTTATTTATTATGTTTGTAAACATATTTTATTTAACGTGTTATTTTTTTTCCTTCTAACTCAAACTTTGGCTTCAGAATTGATACAATGCACTTCATGCTTATATAGTTTTAAAATTTTACTTTAAAAGGTTTCTTTTTGAATTCTGCTTAATTTCAGACTTTAAATTGTATGTGTGTTTTATAGACGTAAGCAAAAATGTATTGACATTTTAGTTGCCATATATTCTTAGTTTACATTATGCTTTACATTTACAAAAAAAAAAAAAACATTATTTAAAAGTTATGCAAACATCATGATGAACATATATACTTTATACTTAGTTACTGGAATGGAATATACATAGTTTTATTTATGAAAATTTCAAAATAGTTATCGTTTACTTGCTGAAAAATTATTACATCCAGTTTACGTCATCAAGAGTGACTCATCGTAAATATATACCTTAGTGTTTTACGAAAGTTTAAAAAATTTATTTTAGAGCCGTTTATTTTAAAAAGCTTTATGTTTCATCTTGTGAGATTTTCAGAACATCAAACATAAAAAGAAAAGCTTTTTAGGCTGGTTATGAAAGATTAGTTTTACGACAGCGAAACAAAAATAGAGATTGAAGTTGAATAAATGGGTTAGCCATTAAATTTAACCGAGAGGAAGTTTGGAGATAACATTTTCTGAACTGGGAAATAGTTATAAAACTAAAAAATAGTTTCTTGGCTTTTACGCGAATAGTTATAGTAAGAACATCATTAAGTTGGTTTTGAGTTTTAGTAAGAGTATTAACATGCAATGAAATACTGCTTTTTTTCCCATAATTTTAAACTTTACGATTTGTTTAAAGTATAAAAAAACAACACTATATATATATATATATATATATATATATATATATATATATATATATATATATATATATATATATATATATATATATATATATATATATATATATATATATATGAGGCTGGGAATAATCGCAAAATAAGTAATACTAATCAACGTAATCGATCACATTTTTGCGTAATCATAATCGTAATCAAAACCTCGTGATGTAATCGCGATTCAAAAAAAAAAAAAAGTTATATACTCAAATTGTACGCAAAATTTTTTAGAGAATGCTTGAGCATTTGTTTAGAGTTTAGAATTGAATTTATTTTCTTACGAGTAATACATACGTATTTACATATACATTTTAGCTTGAATCATTTTTTTTAATAATCAACTTCAAACCATCAGACTGCTGCAAAAAAACTTTAAAAATCACTGCTAACTCTTGAGGTCAAAGAAGCAAACCTACCTTGCGAATATATCTAGAACTTGCTAAAACTCTCAATAGGGAAAATGTGAAAATATTTCGTAAATTTTTACTCTACGCGTTTGAAAAGTGCTTAAAAGTTATGCATATACTAGTGCATTATGTTTGTAATACAAGCAGGATGTATTACTGGTAAAATTTTCCGCTAATTGTAATAATTGAGGAAGCAAACGTGAATTAGTTCGAGGAATTGCATCCCTATGAACGAAATATTTCTATTTTGTTCCCGAGCATTGATACTACAAAATCTTAAACATGCATAATATAACATAATGCGTTCAAAGATAAAAAACGTAAATTATTATTAATAGGAAATAGAAAGAGGGAAAAACAGAAATAATATAAGCTTTACATTTAGCTAAGCGGAATCAATTTGCGTAGATTAAAGTTATAACGCCAAATATTTTCTAGAAATGACGCTCCATTTTTAGAAAGTCATGTTTAATAATCTTAAATTGCTCTGAATTAAATGTCTTGTGATGTAAGTTGAAAAGCGCAACGGTGTGTTAAGAATTCTTCTGGGTCAATATGGTAAGCCAACCGTGTATTCTTATTGCTAACGGTAATATTCTTCTGAGCATTGTTGCACAAGTATTCATTTATTTTATTAGAGCATTAATTACACTTCTTTTGCCTACGAGTAAGAAATAAACACTTTGTAAATAATTAAACTTATAATGCCAAATATTTTCTAGAAATGACGCTCCATTTTTAGAAAGTTATGTTTAATAATCTTTAATAGCTTCAAATTAAATGTCTTGTGATGTAAGGTGATGGGCGCAACGGTGTGTTAAGAATTTGTCTGAGTCAAGTTGGTAAGCCAACCGTGTATTCTTATTCCTAACAGTAATATTCTTCTGAGCATTGTTGTTCAAGTATTCCGTTATTTTATTAGATCCTTAATTACACTTCTTTTGCCTACGAGTAAGAAATAAACACTTTGTAAATAATTTAAAAAAACATATTTTCTGCTTCTTCATTCTATTATATCTTATTTACTAGGGAGGAAAAGCATTTTAAATGAATTCGCTTTTACCTTCATTAAGTTTTATGTCTCATTAGGAAATTGAAAAGCAACGTGTAATGAAGATAACAAATCTCTTACTAGAATCATATAAAAAGCATAAACAACGCAAGTTGTTTACTAATAAAACACTTTGCTCAGAAACAAGTAACTCTTTCGATTCTATCTGATATGATTTACTAAAAAACTAGAATAACTATGTGATAACAGTATTTTAGAGAAAGTTGACAACGCCTTGAAAAAACTATTTGGTCAGTGCAAAATTTTTGACATGTGTAATAAATATATTAGTTTATACCTAGCAATTATCGTTTTTCATTTGTTGTATAAATATGTGTGTGAGAGAGAGAGAGAGAGAGAGAGTGTGTTGCCGTGAAAGAGCGAAATTGGCGAATGTCAACGTTCACCGGTGATGCACTGGAAAGAGTCGGTCTTTTACCGGCGTTATATATTGGCGTAAATAAATAGGTAATTTAACTAGTTAATATGCATGTAAAACAGAATGAACAAAAGCTTTTTGTTTTTTTCTTCAATACTCGAAATTTCTGAAAGCATTCCGTGACTCTAAAAGCACATGTGTCAATACTTACACATTACATCCTGAAGCACTGATTTCTCAAATTTTAAATATCCTTTAACTTACCTTATGCATGATTCATTTCTACTGAGAAAATATGTTGTTACAAATTGAATTATGCGTAGCGGATAAATACCATCGTTAACTTTCTTGTTACTAATCAACTATTAAACATTATTTTTATTTTAAGTTCTGTAAGTCAGCAAGATTACTTCTACATTTAAAAATTGCTGGGAACCAGTAAAGTAAATTCTTTTCTGCTAAGTATTTAATTTTGTCATAACGAAATCACTAGCAAGACATTGAAAATCATATAACTTTCTACTAGAAATCGTATACAAGTTCAGTTTAGGAAATGAGGATTCATTTGAGAAAACGTTGCTTTTTTATTATTGATACAGAATCGTTTGATATTCCGTTGAGATACATAACTCTGAGATATGTTTCCGAGTTAAACAACCTGTCAGCAGTTCTAACATATTGTACTGGTGGCTTGCTGAATGCTCTTGAGATATTTATTTGTTGAAACACTGCATGAGTTTCATATGAAATCAATGCGTATTAAATTTTGCCATCATGTTTATGTTCCTAAAAACTCAAATTGAGTTTTTAAAAATGACATGAAGAACCAGAAAATGTTTTACTACACTGGTATGGATAATTTAACCAATAACATAAATCCTTAATGTAATTCAATGGTAAATGAGTGATTAAACTTACAAATTACTCCTCAATTGCTTTCTCGCTTGTATTTGTTCTTTTTTAGAGGATTAAAAATCAGAATTCTTGTTCTAGGCAACGCGTTTACTTTGACTACTCCCTGAAAAGTAGTGGAACTGTTATTCGTAGAAGAGCTGATGATTACAAGTTGATCCAGAACTTCAGGAGCGCATGTTTCTATATTATATCGGCAGCGATTTCGTGCTAGTGGATATGGAAAATCTTTGACTACCTATTATTTCACATGATCCATTTAATTATGCGATGGCTCCGTTTCAACATAAAATGTAATTTATACATGAAAAAAAAAACTTGAGTTTCATTTTGAAAAAAGGATAAAACTTCAGTTCCTCCATTTTTTACATTTGTGTAAAATCTACTGCTCATCAACGTTTTTAAGAGGAAATTTATCGTTCAAGAAACTTTCAGTACTTTAATACATAAATATGAAATTATGTTACAAAATAAATTTTGTAAAGTAGGTATTTAACGGCAATAAGCATAAATTTAAAAATTAAATTGAACTTTTAAAAAAATATGATATTGGTTTTTTTAACTCTACGCTATTCAAAAGAATTTCTAAGAACGAACAAGTTAGCGTAAAACTATTCCTTGCAATTTATTTTCGCTGCTCTTACAAATACATTTTATTCAGAGATATAAGTTGAAACAAGAAATCATAAAAACTGATCCTTTTAAATGTAAAACAAGATTAGCATCACATGTTTAAATCCAATTAGTAAAGCAAGGTTTAAGTTTTTTTTAAAATACGAGCTCAGAAATGCTTATTAACGCAAGAGTCTTGTGATATGCATCACATTGCATCACATTAATCCCTTTACAACTGCACCCACTCATCGTTCCCATGAGAAACAGCCCAGAAAGCAAGCGTGAGCCCCGGGGAATGCGGGAATGCAGCGTCTACAAAAATGCGGATGATGCAACATTTTGCAACACTTTTCACATAGAATAAAATGCAAATGAAGCAACCGCTCTAACGGAAACTAAGGCACGTGGATAACTAACTGCTGGCGAGCCCGCTGACGAATAGGAAAAGCGGAAGTCAAGGACTTGGCTTTATGGGAAGGAATTCGGCGCGGTCTCCCAGGAAGTTTTTGTGTAGCTTGTGCATTCCGGCGGTTCTCTGTCTTCCACATCGAAAAGCAAGTGTTGCGAGCTCGGGCACTCTGGTTTGGAACCGCCAAGATGAAGGAAGGAGGTTGAACAGCGAGCGCAGGAGCGCAGGGAGGAGCTCCGGGACCCCGGACGGTGGCCGGTGGAAAGAGCCCGCAGATAATTTGCTTGCAGTCGACACCATCTTCCCCCTGTCTAGCCATCTGAGACACCGGTACAAACTACCGCCCGTGAGAGGTGACCTGGATACACATGGAGCAGAAAGTAACAAGTAACTCCTTTATTGCTATTACCGCCTACATTTGAAAGTCCCTGTAAGAGGCTCATAGCGGACTATCTAAGCACATAGTGCTCCGTGCATAAGGCTGCTCACCGCTTCCCATTTTGTCCCGCGAGGAAAGTTAGACATGCTTTCAGTGAAAGTTTTGAAATATACCTTTTTTGTGGTGAAAGTTTTGGCCCATGTCTGTACGGGGTCGTTTGTTGAAGATAATACGAGGAAATAAATTATGAGTATGAAATTTGCTTTTTTATGTAGACAAATCTGAACGTATTGTAAAATTGAGTTAAATGCGTATGTGAAACATGTCATCATTTTGCTGGAGTGTTCTCCATACGATGCCCATACTGCGATGAGACCCCATTGTTTGTGTAGCTAATAATTATGCTCCCAACTAGTACTAATAGTGAAATGTATTCAATGGAAATATTGTCTCTATAACATGTTTCAATAAATTACTTCTTTATGTTTCCCTTAAGAAATCCATGTGTTTTTCTTTCAGAGTGTTTTTTTTTGTTTTATGTTTTTGATGAATTTGACTATTTACTGATGGATAATTTTATTGCCCTTTCATGCTCTTCGTCAAATTCTTACGAGGGAGAATAAAGCCGGTTTCTGGTCAGGATGTTTCTATCCTCCAATCTTTCCCCGATGCGACTCGAAGCTGTCGGTAACTTTATAACATCCTTCATTTTATAATCTACTTTGGTTTTTTCAGGAACAGTTTCCCAAAATGACGGGTGCCCTCTTACCCTTTTGATGTTTCTAACATCCTACGCGTATAGATCCCCTTCGGTGGGGGTTCTGAAGAACCTGGGGGTTAGTTTAGACAAACTATTAATGTATGCAAGAAACCTAGATGATGAAAACACTGAACTTGAATTAAGATACGTAATACCTCAATCACTTAAAGAAAAAGTCCTTCGTTTAGCTCACTTAAGCCACTTTGGCATAAAAAAAACATTTGAATGTGCATCTAAAACCTTTTGGTGGTCTGGAATTTATGTTGATACAATAAATTATTGTGCCACTTGTACACACTGCATACAGGCTAAGTATCATAGAATCCCAAAGGCCCCTTTTCAACAAACTCACACAGCTAAACGACCCGGGGAACTTATTAGCCTTGATATTGTGGGAGTCTTTGGTAATGGAAAATACATTTTGACTTGTATCGACACCTTTTCCAGACACATGGAACTCTACATACTCAACAATATCACTGCTGTTTCAGTCGCCAAAGCCTTTTTCAAATACATAACTTTGTTTGGTCGTCCACAAATGGTCCTAACTGATTTAGGTAAACAATTCAATTGTGAACTTTTCCAAAAATTGAATGAGCTATTCAACATTAAACTTAACTACACATCAACAGGTAATCCTGCTGCCAACTCACTTTCAGAAAGAATTAACCTCAGCCTAAAGTACAGCTTAAAAGCACTCCAAGCCTCAGGAATCGATTTTTCGTATGCAGTAGATATCCACAAAGCTTGTTACAATGCGTCAACTCACTCTACAACAGAATTTACACCTAACTTGGTACATTTTGGTAGACAGTTATCATTAATCACAGACATTCCAAACTTGAATGTAGAACCTTCTCTTGACTCTGCATATGAAATACACAAAATTCTTGATCAAATGACACACATTTACAATCAAGTTTATGAAAACTCTAGCAGTAAAAAGCTTGTACAAAATGAAAAATCAAATGAAACTAACAAACTTAGACCATTTCATCATGCAGACATTGTATATGTAAAATCCAAGGATAAATTTAGACCAACTTATGATGGTCCTTTCTTTGTAAAAAAGGTTTGCTCTCCTGTACTTGTAAAAATTCAGAGATTTCAACAGCTCAGAGCACCAATTGTAAAAATTCACATAAATAGACTGTTGAAGGTTCCTCCTAAAAAGATACATCATTTTCCTGTACCTGAAAAATGTGAATGTGATAATACACAACCACAACAAGAACAAAATGTTATGTCTTCTGATAATACTACTGTTTTGAAACCCCATTTTGCTACTCCACAGCAACAGAAATCAGTTATATGTAATAGATCACCATATCTCTTAAGGAGAAGAGAGTAACTGTGTGTTATGAAACCTATATTGTCATCTTACACCCCATGGGAGTCCATAGAATGTCCACAACTTCATAAAAAAATTTTTTTTTCCAATTTTTCTTTTGCAAAATTAACGGGAAAAATTTTGTACATGGCCTGGCTGGGCATTACCAGCTAATCTTTTCCATTTGTGTGATTATTCTCATGGATTTTGGCGGTGTGTGGGATGCCAATGGATGGAATGTACCACCAAATTTCAGCTCCTCTATAGAACTTTTTATAATACATTGTAAACAAATTCCATCTCCAGCAGTGAAGTCGTTTCCTAGTTAGGGCTCTGTGCTAAACTAGGCAAGCATCTGATCTTCAACAACAGATTCTCCAGTCAAAAGAAATCAATTAGGACTATTACATTGTTCACACCTTCAAAAAAAAAATTTAATTGAACTTTTCTCTTCATACATTATATTTTTATTTTTTGGGTTTTGGGGATTATTTTGTTTTTTTAAAAGTTTTTGGTATATCACAGTGCTAATGCACAAACAAATACAGACAAAATCGTGTTGTCTTTTTTATATGTTACTTTAGTAGGGAACTTACCTTTTCAATTTCCGCACAAGATACCCACTCTCCCTGTAACAATTAATTCCCGTGCCGAGGACTTCATGGTCGGACAGTTTTCTGGTGTTGCAATAGTAATCAACGTCGCCAGAAAATCGTCTCGACTGGTACAAAGGTAATGATGCCCTGTTTGCTTTTGTCGCGTTAGGATTCTGTTGCGGTCATGTATGTCGGTAAGCTTGGTGGTCCTCACGGCCGTCGTTTTTTTTTAATTTTGTGAGCCCCTGCCTTTTGTTTTGGAAACGGTCTACGCCCCGTCACTGGGAGACTAGCAATGTCTTGTGCTGAATTGTCAAGGAAGTCACTACAAACAATTGCTTTTTAAGTTTACATTCATTGTGTTGTATATTGTTATTTTTTTATATGTATATGATGAACAAGCGCAAAAATGTTATGGGAAGTGGAAGATTCGTTGAGTTAAAATTTTCAGTGACATAGATTTTCTCTTCTTGGTGTTTTCTTTGAAAGGAAAAGCATGATTGTCTTTTTCCAGTTTTGTCACTCAATGCCTTTTTACATTCACCTAAGCTATTTTGTGTACATTGTGATTGACGGGTCATTTGATTGTTACAGTGTGCCTTTCCCATAACACAATGTGAAGAGAAATGTGGAAAATTAGTTGATAACGAGTCCTGATAGATGGACAGCTTGGTTCTTAGAAGTAATTGACATAATAAGGCAAAAGTTTGGTTGTCCGAGACCTCGTCAAAATGATTTTTTTATATAAGTCACCATTTCGTAGTGTTTTTCTTACTCGGAAAGCATATTATATCTTGTATCAGTCTGAGTAACATAAGTATTGATAGTTACCACCAAAGCTCATATGTGGTGTAACTTTCCTGGTGAAATCTTTCCTATACGGTATACTCACAAATTATCTATGTCATGTGAATTTTTTTTTTCTGTTGTGTATAAAAGTTGAATTATTATGCTTATTTTGTTCATCATTATTGTCACCTTTAATTGTATCATTGCAGCTTGTGGACATGTCAGAGGGAATCTGCTGTTGTAATTGCACTACTCAGTGATCATCAGCCCTGTTAATTGTTGCAACTACCTTTTCCCCTGTTTTGGTTCAAGTGTTGGGCATCACTATCCCTTTTTGAAAACAAAATTCTGACGTCATTCAGTTTAGATCTCACTGAGTTAGAGGTAACTTACTTTGATTCTAAACTAACTTTTAGGCACACACAAAAAAAAAAAAATACTAGTGATTTGACCCAGTCAAAATAAAGATTTTCCTGGTGAGTGCACAAATTGAACTGGATTCCCATTTGACATAGGTGGTGTACTTTTGTGTATCATTTGCATTCCTTTGGTTTTTCTCAAAATAAGTATACTTGATACATGCAAGAAGTGTATGTAGGATCTTCCAGGTTTTCTCTCTAGTGCACAATTGTGCAAATCTTTTGTATTAGTATTATTGCTATGTGTACTGGTCACAATAGAATTGTGAAATGTGTTGTAAATTTATGTTGTAACAGTGTTGATTTTTATAGTAACCACAAAAGTCACCCCGTGTTCTGTGGGAAGGTGAGCAATAGTATACATTTTTGAAAACAATCTACCCAGGCACATTTTTTTTTGGGTTGTCGAAGGGGGGATATGTGATATGCATCACATTGCATCACATTAATCCCTTTACAACTGCACCCACTCATCGTTCCCATGAGAGACAGCCCAGAAAGCAAGCGTGAGCCCCGGGGAATGCGGGAATGCAGCGTCTACAAAAATGCGGATGATGCAACATTTTGCAACACTTTTCACATAGAATAAAATGCAAATGAAGCAACCGACTTCTTCAACGGCACTAACGGCACGTGGATAACTAACTGCTGGCGAGCCCGCTGACGAATAGGAAAAGCGGAAGTCAAGGACTTGGCTTTATGGGAAGGAATTCGGCGCGGTCTCCCAGGAAGTTTTTGTGTAGCTTGTGCTTTCCGGCGGTTCTCTGTCTTCCACATCGAAAAGCAAGTGTTGCGAGCTCGAGCACTCGGGTGTGGAACTGCCAAGATGAAGGAAGGAGGTTGAACAGCGAGTGCAGGAGCGCAGGGAGGAGCTCCGGGACCCCGGACGGTGGCCGGTGGAAAGAGCCCGCAGATAATTTGCTTGCAGTCGACACCATCTTCCCCCTGTCTAGCCATCTGAGACGCCGATACAAGCTACCGCCCGTGTGAGGTGTTCTGGATACACATGGAGCAGAAAGTAACAAGTAACTCCTTTATTGCTATTACCGCCTATATTTGAAAGCCCCTGTAAGAGGCTCATAGCGAACTATCTAAGCACATAGTGCTCCGTGCATAAGGCTGCTCACCGCTTCCCATTTTGTCCCGCGAGGAAAGTTAGACATGCTTTCAGTGAAAGTTTTTGAAATATACCTTTTTGTGGTGAAAGTTTTGACCCATGTCAGTACGGGGTCGTTTGTTGAAGATAATACGAGGAAATAAGAAATTATGGGTATGAAATTTGCTTTTTTATGTAGACAAATCTGAACGTATTGTAAAATTGAGTTAAATGCGTATGTGAAACATGTCATCATTTTGCTGGGGTGTTCTCCATACAATGCCCAATACTGCTGTGAGACCCCATTGTTTGTGTAGCTAATAATTATGCTCCCAACTAGTACTAATAGTGAAATGTATTCAATGTATATATTGTCTCTAGAACATGTTTCAATAAATTACTTGTTTATGTTTCCCTTAAGAAATCCATGTGTTTTTCTTTCAGAGTGTTTTTTTTGTTTTATGCTTTTGATGAATTTGACTATTTACTGATGGATAATTTTATTGCCCTTTCATGCTCTTCGTCAAATTCTTACGAGGGAGAATAAAGCCGGTTTCTGGTCAGGATGTTTCTATCCTCCAATCTTTCCCCGATGCGACTCGAAGCTGTCGGTAACTTTATAACATCCTTCATTTTATAATCTACTTTGGTTTTTTCAGGAACAGTTTCCCAAAATGACGGGTGCCCTCTTACCCTTTTGATGTTTCTAACACCCTACGCGTATAGATCCCCTTCGGTGGGGGTTCTGAAGAACCTGGGGGTTAGTTTACAACGCGCAAAATGTACTAAATTCCTTGAAGAACCTTTTTGAACCCAAATCCCCCACCACAAGTTTTTTAATGCATACTCTAATCTTCTCTTTTCGCGAGCCGAAAATCTTTTTAAAAAATTAGTTTGACATTTTTTCGATTTTCCCCTATATTCATTTATTATATAGTCAAGTAGTTTAGTTTGCCGTCATGCAAAGCACGAAATATTTCTTTTTAAATTATAAAATTCTTATTTAGAGTTGCTGAACATCATTTTTATCGTAGCCTATGCAATTTCAAAATCATTTAAAACTGCCTTTTTTAAAGGTTTAGGTAGATGCATGAAGTGAAAAAATGCCTGCCAATTCAATAGCAAAATATAAAAAAATAATCTACGAAGCCATAACTTCCAACACTTTTAGCTTATTTGAAATTCTGAGTGGTATTTCCTTGCTTATAGTTAATTGTATTGAATGGTCTATGCAAATAGATATAATTTTTTCGCTGGTGATCTTGTTTAGTTGTCACAGAAGTCTGTCTGCGGATGGGGAGATTCCAGGTTTGAATCCGACTTGGGCCGTGGATGTACTTTAACTCTCTCTTATGCCCTTGTCCTTTCTCAGTGCGTGAATGTGTTGTTGTGAATGACCGCCTAGCCCGTAAACGGGTCCGCATTGCATGTGTGTCTGCACTGCAAAAAAAAAAGACTTTTTACAGTTTAATATTGGCAGCAGAGGTTCCAGTCAAAAACTAAATCTCACAGTAATAAACTGTAAAATCAGCAATTTTAGTTTATTCTTGTGAAATTAGCAAACGTTACAGTTTATTACTGTAAAATGAGATATTTCGCAGTTTATTACTGCGTATTTTAGTTTTAAACTGGAACATCGGCTTCCAGTACTATATTGTAAAAACAAGTTTTTTTTTCAGTGTGAGCTAGATCGAACTTCCACTTTAATAATGCTGTGTAAAAAACATAAGTCGTACCCTTTCTGCCTTAAATCAGGTATCTTTGACTACTCTGGCTCGAATAAACGAGAGGTTTAAGAATCACTATCAATAGCAATATTTTTATCTCGTTTAATAGAGCTTGGATGCTTTTTTTTTCTTTTTGCATGTTCATTTTAACGTGAAGACGAGCTCTAAACAAAATTTTAATAATTGAATTTTGTGGGAAAAAAATTCCTAAAAAACTGACGCATTTTATGTGTCTGTCTTATGTGTCATTTATATGTCTGTGGTGGGTCTCGGTTATTCGGACTCGAAACACCAAGTGGTTTAAGAACCACCACAATCAACAACATTTTTGTACGTTTAATAGAACTTGAATGCGTTTTTTTTTTTTGTATGTTCATTTTAACATGCACAAAAGCCTTAAACAAAATTTTAATAATTTAATTTTGTAGAATAAATTATTCCTGAAAAACTGACACATTTTTTGTGTCTCTGAGGTGAATAGTCAAGCACAGGTGTTTCGTTTCTTTCACATGACAGTACCGTAAATTACTGATAAGGATTTCAACATGCAATTTCTTTGATTGTCTTTAAATTGAGGCCGAGAACCGTATTCAGAATTATAAACAGGCTTTCTCACTTGAAAGACCACATGATATTATACAAATTGGACTACGCATTCATTATGAATGCGTAACCGATCCTTGCTTGATATTAGTTTTAGCAGCTATGCGGCGCGTTAGGTATTCTAATTGATATTTCTTGCTATCATCCATATTATGTTGCCGGGAATCATTAGTTACTTAGTGTTTAATATGTCCCGAGTTCCATTTATTGACTTGTTGATCCTACAGGCGATTACCAAGTGTACCCAATGTTCCTCCATTTGTCGCTATGGTAACATGACTCCCGAAATGTCATTAATCTTGATGATCATTACCCTTGTCTAAGGTAGTAATATCTTTCTAAGAACAATGTGATATCGGCCTATTTTCTGGTACAAGTGAGAGAATTATTTTTCTCTAATTTGCTCAATAAGTGGCTCGATATTGCTTAATCTTATGATGCGAGTTGTACTGAACTGCTTCAAGTCTTGGGTTACTTATTTATAACTGCATTAGCTGAACCATGCGAAGCATTCGCGTTTCACAGCAGTAATTCAAAAACTCAATTTTTTTAACAGTAATTTTTCGAAAATAATGCACATTTGTACATTGTTATTTTTTGCCAATTCAAAACATAATAAAATGATGCATTATTTTTGTTGTTTTATAAAGCATTGAGGAAAAAACAACTACAGCAAAAACGCTAATTCATGCTAAATTACCATGCTAAAGAAACATTTTCTTTTTTCCAGTTTCAATGCGACAGTGTGGTTTAATATCCTACAATGAGTGCAGATTATATATTCTTGGAAATTTGGATTAAAATTAACCGTTGAAAAAGGTCAATCAGAAAGCGAAAAATCCATAACAGAATCAAAGTTTTGATATTTGCGTTTTTAACGCAACTCTCTATCCAACAGTGCCACTGCAGTTCAGTTTTCGGATGCTATGTAATGAAAAAGTAAGGTGTAATGAAAAGCACAAAAAAAGCTTTTGATACAAAAAACAATTTTTTGACATTTGGTCTATTTTTCATCATTAGCAGGCACGAAAAGTTTAAAATTAGGGGTAAATCATGAAATTTGAAAAATAAAAGGAAGTACTCGCGTGGTAACAGAAAATTGGCTAGTGGAATAATACATACGTTTTCTTTTCTCTTAATGAAATTTTTTGGGTAATGCGTTTAAAAGTACAACATTAAAACCGTTTAAGCTAGAAGAAAAAACATTTTTTTTCTGAATCTATATGAGGCCTTTGAATATTTAATACCAAGATATGCCTACCAGGAAACCATGCGGTAGTGTAATATTGAAACAAATTCAAAAAAAAAAAAAAAAAAAAAGCCATCGTAAGAGCACAGAAAAACATCTTTTTGGACGTATAAACGATTTACTCTCGTTTCACCGATATCGAAATATGAGATCTCAAAGTCTGCTAGAATGTTAAGAAAAGTCACTGAATTTAACGAGTTTTAAGAAGTAATAGAAACCGATTGATACTTAGTGCATTTTTTTTTTCATTTTTGTACTGTTATTAGACCTTCCCTAAGTTAGAAATCTTTAAAATAATATTCAAAATGACAATATAAATACCCTTTTAACTTCATAGAAAATTCAAACAAAGGTAAAAACACTTTAATGAGGCCCAAATAAATTTTAATAGTTACGAAATGTTATTTTAAGGCGTATGAAAAAGTTGACTACTAAAAATAATTAAAACACCGGTTTTTAAATCTTCAATTTATCATTTATTCCCAAGTCTATTGGCTTACTTTCTGCTTATAAATTCGCTACTTGCTTAGCTTTCCCTTTGTTTTGAATGTCATATAGTTTATATATTAATAATTTAACAACAGATGAGCAACATATCTGTGCACTACGTTTACTGATTATTTAACCTCCTCAGACCCGAAGAAATACCACCGCTCAAAAAAAAATATTTTTTACTGCTTTATATTGTCGTTTTAGCCTCTAATAACATAAAAAGTTGAAAAAAAAAATTTTTTTTAATTTTTTGATGGAAAAAGTCAATGAACCCAATCGGGTACACATTGTTTGAAGCTCAAAACTACACATTAAAAAGAGCTGCAGATTAGTTTTTCTTAAACTCAATTTAAAGCTTAAGACTTGCTTAACAAAATGAAACATTTAAATCTTAAAAATTCAAAGTGTAAAGGGAATTTTTACTTAAGTCTTATACCACAAGAAGGGCCAGCTTTCAGCAAGTTATCATCAGCCATTTTTATCTGAGAATAATTCTCTCAGAAATGTACCTATGCTGGAGTCTAGTGAACAATACTGAAAATAGAATGTCCTAAATAGATTTAAGTAACTTTTAAATGATTTGGAAAGAAAAAATATTTTTTATGAATTTTTTTATGAATGTACCCAAATGGGTACATTAGGTCTGAAGAGGTTAAAAACTCTAAACAAGTATTTCTTGAGAGGGATGTTTTAGCAACATTTATGTTTATTCTTTCTAAGTAAGTCCCTTACACTGTCAAGCTAAATGATATTAAGCAAGCTTAACTTTTAAGTATTTTAAAAATGTACTAAACAAGAACACTAAGTATTGTTTCGTCTTTTACCGATGAAGAGTATTATCAAACTAATTATTCTTTATTTCTTTATTCTTTTTTTTTTACCAAACAAGTAAAAATTGCTTGCATGAAACATCCAAAAGGGTAAAAAGAAGAAAAAAGCCATTCTAAATATTATCCTGTTACTTTCTAAAAAAATGTTCCTAAACGTTGTTTTACATTTTTACCAAAATTCGATTTTACAACAAAAGATAATGATCTCCGAAAACATAATGATTCAGTTTGACCCAGTTTAATTCAAAATCCATTTTTCTTTATTTTCTCGTACGGTCTCCTTTAAATGCAAGTCATCATTATTCATTATTAATAGATCGATAGCCGTGTGACGAAACCTAAGGTTAAGGAAGAAGCAAAAAGTTAATAAAAGAGTGAACTTAACGTACTTTTAACGATCCTAAATGTTCTTTGTTATAGCCACCAGGATGAATATTTAAGCAGAAAAACTTTCTCTATCATCCCGTATTCTTTAGAGAAAGAAAAGAATTTATCTGTTCAAAGAGGTAGAAATGTGTGGTGTCATTAATATTCATGTTTCCGTTGCTGTTTCCATTAAGTTTCGTCCTAAACGCCAAATAGCTTTTAAGGTAGGCAATGACAACAGAAAATGGCCCCAATATAGGATATTTACGTAAATACGACGAAAAGCAAAAAGATTTACGATTACTCTTTCCATCACAGAGTTTTTTTGGGGGGAAATTCTAGCTGATATTTTTAACTTTTACTGTTATTTAAATAAATTAGTTTTTTGTTTCATTGTTTTACGCAGCAAAAAATAATTGCCTTAGCTCTGATCAAACTTAGAAGGTTTGCGTTTCTTATTTGATAGGTAAATATTTTTGAGCCATTTTAGTTCATTTTATTGATTTAATGTGTCATATGTGATGTATGACTATAATTGTTGTTTTTAAATAAACGTATTATAAGAATTTTTACGAGAAAAAGGGAAATGTGTATTTTTAATTTTGACATTGAAAGTGAATACGTTAATTTTGAAGTTTTGTAGCAAGTGCAAAGCTTCAGCAACGTTATATAAAAGGAAAAAATAAAACAATAGTTGTTATTAACTTTTCTATGAAAGATTTTTTATAGTTTCAGTATGACACCACCAAGAGGATGCAGCAACTGTTCGGTACGAGTTGAGCTGTACAATTACTGCAGTTTCTCGCTGGTGTACTAAATTTACTTTAACTACCAGTTTGTTAGCACTTTCAGTTTCATTGAAATTACATCTGCTATCAGAACGTTTATAGTCTATTCCAGATTTGCGTAAGGACGTATAGCCTACTTAATTGTACAGCGTTTCTCAGTTCTCCCTACAAAATAATCTTGTAAAATGTAGAATATTGAAAGAATCCCTGAAGTAAAAACAAGTATTAAAAGGGAAAATTGCTTTAAAAATGCTAGATGAAGTGTCATTAAGCATCAATGAGTAAAAATTACAACTTTAAAACACCTCATTTTGAGGAAAATGCGAGATTTGACATAATTTGTCTATGTATTGAGTTTTGTTGTTCAAATGGTTCTGAACTTATTTTGGCAAGCTTGAAACATTCTTCAAATTAATATTTTCTCGGAAATGATTTATCTAAAACTTATAATTATGACACAACTACTTCTGTGCTTTTTAAAACTTTATTTTTGTAGAAAAGCTGTTGAGCCAAAAAAAAAAAAAAAAAAAATGACAAATTGCGAAAAATGAAAATATGTACTCCGTCCCTAAATTACCATTGTGAATAAGAAAACATTTAAGCAACTATTAACACATTTATTGGTCGATCTCTATTTTTTTATAATTATAAATAATTCACGAAGCTATTATGGTAGAAGTCAGATATAGTAAAATATTTTGACTGTTACGATTTCGATACTGGTTCAATTATGACTTTAAAATGGGTCGTAATAAACATTATCATATACATAATTTTCAAATAACTATATGTCAATTAGTAGTTTATCTACCATATGACACATCTAATAAGTCATAATTTAAGCAGTTTATTCTATTAAAACGCAAGCTGCATGAAAATCTACTGAAGTACTTCAAGTAATGAATTAAACAAAGAGGGTAGAAAGACTCACGTTCTAAGAGAAATAGATTACAGCAATTTCAAGTAGGAGGAGTCTTTTAGGCAGCCATATCTATGCAAATATCGCTTGGATCGTAAACTTTACCGAACAGATCGACAATGGCTTAGAAAGAGACCATAGGAATCCTTAAATTGGGCTACGTAAATATGTAAGCTTACTGCCAAAAATAACAATTTTTTCTATATATTGAATTAGTTAAGAAGAACAACTTGCAAAAATTTAATTAGGCCATTTTTAAGTAAACTACGTATTTTTGTTACGAATGTACCAGTAATGTATCGTAAGTTCATTTGTAATGGGCATGTTAGCCCTTACTCGTTCTGAATATCATATAATAAATAAAAATAAAAAACGTGTAGAAAGTCTACTCACACAAAGCGTAAACTAAACAGTAAAGCATCAAAAATGAAATTTAGTTTGTGCTCCATTAAAGAAAAAACGACTAATAACCATTTATTTATTTCCTTAAAATATTCCTTAATAAATATCACATCTCGTGAGACACATCTAATAAATATTTTACGTATCGTATAACATACACAAGTCGTAATTTTAAGCAGTTTATTCTAATAAAACGCAAGCTGTATGAAAAGTTATTCTTGAAAAGATATTGAAGTACTTCAAGTACTGAATTAAACAAAGAGGGTAGAAAGACTCACGTTCTAAGAGCAATAGATTACAGCGATTTCAAGTCGGAGGAGGCTTTCAGGCTGCCATATCTATGCAAATATCCTTGGATCGTAAACTTTACCAAGCGGATAGACCGTGGCTTAGAATAAGGAAATGAAACATCTCCAGTGCATTCAGACAATAACCGCTATTATGACCTGTTTTCCCAAGTCCATTTTCTTGAATAAGCTATTCAAGCGAGATATACCAGCATATATTTTCCTAAAACATTGAAATATGCTTTCACGGGAGAACGTAGTACAAAGTATTATTCCGTAACTATCGATTCATTGTTAATGTACTATTTCGCAAAACTTCAGTCAACTGTTTGTCGAAACATTGTGCGTTAAGCGTTTATGGTGCATTGTGAAATTTAGATGCATCACTTACTTCATAAAAAAAGAAACAGTTTTTAACTTTTTTACACTCTCAGGATTCAAATCGTTTAAAAAAAGTGCTTCAGACGCAGAGAAATTGCTTTTGAGAAGGAGAAGCATTTCATGTATCCATTTCCATGCAAATTTTCCGAACTTGGAAAAAACGCTATTGGGTATATAAACCGTGACTTATAAAGACAAAGATTTGCTGTAAGAGGGAGGGATAAAAACGCGTTACTAATTTTCTTTTTGTATCATGATTTTGAGCTGCATAAATAGTTACAGTATTAAAGCTTCTAAAAGCACAATGTGCACGACAAAAAGTTAAAAAAAATTACCTTGAGGTAAATGTACTAGTAATGGGCTGCTTAAGGTTAACAGAGGTTTTAAAGAATTCTATTCTAAGGTTATTAATCTATCATTGTTTGAAACTTCATGTATCATTCATTATCAGTGCGCAAAATCAGCAAATATATACCCTAACAAACAAGCAAAAAAATCTTAACTTTCTTTATGCTGAATTTAGTGTTGGACATACTAAATTCAGACGTAACCAGTCATGGGAATCCTTAAATTGGTCTACTTAATAGTATGCATGTTACAAAAATAGCATTTTTAAAAAAATGCATTGAATGAATCGAGAAGTACAACCAGCAACGAAATAAATAGGCACTTTTTTAAGTGAATCACTTGGTTTTGTTACTAATAGGTCACAAACTAATGTACCATTAATGGATCGCAAGTGTAGTTATAATGGGAAAGTAAACCATTACTGGTTCTGCATGTCAGTTAACAAGTAAAAATAAAACATGTAGAAAGGCTAATAAAATCATAAACTAAGCAGCAAAGCAGCAAAAAGAAAATTAGTTTGTGTTTCAGTAATAGGCCAAAATGCCTGTTAATGAAACATTTGTGCAGTAAATGACTCTAAAAGGGACCACCATTCAACTACTACGACAAGCTTATTGTATATTTTATATACATCGCTTTACAGATCAGTAACTGCTACATGAACTACTATAAAAATGTATTCCTACTAAAAAAATATGTATGTTTTCAATGAAATAACATGTAGAAGTTAAAGTTGCCTCTTGAAGAAACCTATTAGGACTGTCAAGAAATATCTTTTAACAGCACTACTTAATATAAGCATTTGTCAATCTTGAGCTACAACATGAAACTAATTTTCTTTCTTTTGACCACATGTGGAAATGTTTCAATAAATCAGCTGTAATTTCATTTGCTTTCAATAATGCCTATTTTATTTGTTTCAATTAGAACCTATTTTATTTGTTGCCATATGAGGCGTTTAAAATTAAAACCATCTTAGTCCATCATTAAAAAAAATGTTATTTTATATTTATACTCTTCTGCTTACATCATTTCTTCACAAAGCGATTTGAAACGAATCCTTCTCAATCGAGTAGAAAACTTCTACCTAAATCTCGTTTTATTTCAAAACCAGCTTAATCAGTGCCATATAGCAACTGCAAAACTTCTACTTAAATCTCGTTTTATTTCAAAACCAGCTTAATCAGTGCCATATAGCCACTGCAAAAAAAAAAAAACAGTACGAGAAACATCATCAACATTATTATGATCAATTGTTAAATCAACTCACATTTTGGATTATACAGGCGTGTACATGATAAAAGAGTGCATGACTGAAACATTTAACTGGAATTTGAATTTTTTTAAAGCAGGCTTATTTACTTTATTACTAGCTCAATTTTAATTTTTTTTATCTATAAATAATTAGACAATATTGCAAATTCAAAAAATAAAGAAATGAAATAGCATAAACCCAACGTTATTCACAAACGAAAAGAAAATGGAGATATTAAATGAGCATAGCGTGAAAGGTTTTTTTTTCGTCTCATCTGTAACTTTAAGAAAATTGATCCAACTAATTTTAATACTAAGCGCTTCATTTAACCTTGTTTTACACCAATTAAAACATTTTACCTATTATAAGTACATGGGCCTTTATAATAAATGGTCCATTTACCTTACCATACTTTACTTACATAAGACAAATAAAAAGGTTCTTGAAGTTTCATCGTTCAATATGATTATTTAATTTATAAATGATTACTATATATTTCAAGCAATCTGAAAAAAAAATAACCAACATAAAGGTACTTATTTATCTCATTCAAAATAATTTAATTTATAGTCGGTGTATTAATGTATCCTTTTGTGATGTTAATAAGAGGGGCTGTTGGATATTTTTATACAAAAAATACTATTCATGATCGATTTTATTCCAAATTTAATGCATACATTGTGATTCATTCACAAAAGTCATTATTTTATTAGAAATGCTTATGTAAATTCATTACGAACAGCAATTAGTCGGTTAATGAAATTATGATATGCATTTGGTAATTCTAATGTTAGATTCTAATACACACTTCACTATTTATTTCGCTTATTTGATCCATAATTCAAAGAACATTTCCGCATAAAAATATATTTTCTCAAACATTTGAGTGCTTACTTAATCCCCATATTATACAGCTAAGGCATTTTTCAAAACAATGTTGACAACAAAATTGTCGAGATAATATCACTTGTCAACATTTACAAATGTCGTTGGAATTCTAGTTGGCGTGCAAATGCTTTCGAGTAAACAGTAACTGCTCCATGACACATGTAACACCAGGTTATTTATTTCGAATGTAGATTAGCACACCAGGTGGGCGAATCCTAGGACGCGAATAGCTCTCAGTGCAAATACTGCAGTTAATGCGATAATTTTGCAGTGAGAAAGTGAATATCTGCTTTGGCGAATACTGCTTATGTAAACCAAGTAGGTTTGAATTTGCTCATTTATTATATTCAGTGGGAAATCTATATTGACTATTTCGTAAATAAATAACTGATATCGCAGCATGTAGTGTTAGTTTGTTAACTATTGCTCCACTTGATCAAATTTATCGGGTTTCTACAACATTTCAACAAATTAGAGAATGACGTGCAGTTTTATTATCTAACCAGTACTGTGCAGCTGAAAAAGTCGCAGAAGGTATACTGTACATAAATTCAAAACTATGAAGGTATACACTGAACTTTAAGCAAAAGAAAATCGGTAACTTAGATTAAAATAGGAAAATAGCCATTAAGAATTTTGATATTTCACACTAAAAAATGAATGTTGTTTTTACAGTATAATATAGCTAATTGTAAAGCAATAAACTGTAAAAATTGCAAATTTTACAATAATCAACTGTAAAATTGCTACTTTTACACTTTATTACCTGGAATTTTAGTTTTAAACTATAACCTCTGCTGCCAGTAATATACTGTTGTTTTTACACTATAATACAGCTAAATTTTACTGCAATAAACTGTAAAATTACTAGTTTTACAGTAAGAAACTGTAAAATAGCTAGTTTTACAGTTTATTACTGTGCATTTTAAAATTTTAAATTTTAACCTCGGCTGCCAGTATTATACTGTAAAAACAACGGTTCATTTTTTGCAGTGTAGAGAAAAAAGTGCAGCATGATTCAGTTTTATTGTCTAACCAGTGCTGCTGTTAAAAAAGTCGCGGAATTTATACTGTACATAAATTCAAAACTAAGAAAATATACATTGAAACATTTATATAAAAGAAAATAGGTAACTTCGATTAAAATAGGAAAATAACCATTAAGAATTTTTTAACGACGGTAACATTACGAGTAACATTCCGGTATTTCACTAGTTTCTATCAGCTTCCTGTGATGAATAAGTATGTGTAAGAAAATGTTTACTGGATTGGCTATAAGTTGCATGAATGTAGACTTCTCAGTGTTGTGAAATTTTTTTCAGCAACTAGTGTCACAACATGCGCAGTGTTTTTATTAAATGTCTTACTTTTAGCTCGGTTACGAGCCGCCCAGAGTAACTGAGTTTTAAATGAGGGAGAAATGCGGTCTCTGAATACTATAGCGTTTCAAAAATAGTACGCAAAAATGGTGCTAGGTATTTGCTTGCAATTCTGTATTTTTGTCCACATTTGCCAAGTAATTTCCGGAGCTTTTCTGATAAAGCAGAAGCACTCCAAGCTATTACTTTAAGCATATGCAAGTTTTCTTAAAAGATTCCTGATTTATTCTAAACTCGTGATTGGCTTTTATTGGGAAGATTTCTGAATTCTTCATACAGATCATGTTAATTTCAGGAAGATAACAAAATTTTAAGAAATAAATTTCCCTATTTTTTTCTTTTTTTTTTTTTTTTTTGCTAGATATGTTACAGGGATAATTTAGGTCCATTACCTCCCCCTTATTTTCCTTGAACGTTTCTAAATTTTTTTTGTTGTCAAGATGCGTATTCTTCTCTAAACTATAGATAATAAGCTTCTAATAACTAACAAAAAGTTAATGTCGAGAAATAGATATGGAAATTGACATTGATGTCAAACATTATTAGATGATATTTTTTTTACGTTTATATCGTTCAAGAAAATCAGTAAAATAAAACGTTACACATCATATTCATCGAAAACTAGAGCATATATCCTACAGTTTCGAATAAAACCATAGTTTATACCACCGTATCCTCTCCAATACAGCACGCACCTTGAATAAAGTTCACAATAAACGATTTTTCTTTGGCTGACATAATGAAATATTTTAATAATCAATGAATTAACACAGTAGTTGGACATTGAGAATGAAGATTTACAATAGCAAAGAATATTTCTGAGGTAAATGCGCAATATTTTAAGTAAAAATTCGCATAGAAAATAAATAGCATTCGCTCTTGCTTAAAACACTTTTAAGTACAATTAATAGCGATAAATGTGTAAATCTCATTTGAATACTTACCTTACGAAATAAATGATTGACGATAATGTGTAGAATCAAACAACTCATTAAGGGATATTTCTACAAGCAATACTTTATTGCTTGAAATACTCATTAGTTTTGTATAATTTTTAAAAGATCACCTGCATATCCAATTTGCTGTTGCGATAATCAATCATTATAATTTAATTCTTACGAAACTTCGTGGATAAATGTTGTTACCCTCCAAATCAAAATTACAACGGGTTCGTAAATGTTTTCCTTTGATTTGTTATTGGTTTGAATTGATTGGTAATTATTAGAAATTCGTTTTTTGAAAAATTTATTTCAGAGTGGAAATTTTTCAGTTCTTTCTTTTTATATTTGTAAAGTATTGTAATTTGTGATTCATTCTCAGAGCTCATTCTAAATGGAATGATATCCTATAATTACACTTGTTTGTCTTTATATTTGGTAAATAGTTTTTTTTCAGGGTAGTTTTCAATTACTGCTGAAATTGAAAGTGTAGTACAACAAAAGTTGCTTTAATTACAGTAGCCTGGTGTTGAACTTACCGCTGTGAACGGTATCAGAAGATTTTACAGTTGAGACCCGAAAACTTGATCTAGTGTGGACCGAAAAGAGGCAGAGTTTTTGAAAATTCCTGATTATCGGGAATATTTATGCAACAGGTTTTTCTCCCGGGTGTTTTTCGTCTTGAAATGGGTGTGGCTGGGTTATTTGAATTCGGTCGGGTTATCGAATGCCGAGTTTTCAAGACTCTACGATATAAATAATTCAAAGGAACTGTTCGTTTAACGGAAAATCACCTGGCCATCCCAGTATATCAGACAAAAAAAAAAAAAAAAAAACTGCAGTATAGTCATGCATTTACAGGTACATTGATCACCTTTAAGTTAACTAAAAGAGTATAATTATCCATGTAATACAAATTTAATCGGAAGAGTCTACGCTCAGGATTGGTCATAAAATAAGCATTTCGAAAAGGGTCATTGTTTCTTAACAACCCCGTGTAATCTTCTTCTCCCCTCAAGAAAAAGGTTCTAGTTTTTAAAATATTTTTCGACAGGGGTAGTCAAACTAAAAACTTACCCTCAGAATAACATCACTTTTTGTTTCGGCAAGATTTCATGTATTTGTTTCTTCTGAAAACAAAGACAATCGTATTACTAGCCAATTCAATTTCACTTACTTATTTGCAGGCATTATTTAGGTCGTTAAAATTGATTTTCTCCTGTTTACAAGCACATTTCTGGGACAACAAAGGTTGCGTGATTAAGAACTATTAGCTGAAGAGAGGTAAGGTGAAAAGAATAATGCTTGATAACGTGAAAAAATAACAATTTTCAGAAACGTTGGCAGGAAAAGGGAATTAATAATATATTTTGCACAAAAAAGGTTTAAATTAAATATATAAATGCTCTAAAGATGCTGTTGCTTTTAATGGGATTATGATGCTTTTAATAAACATTGTAAACGAAAACAGTCGAATGATAGTATACAATCAACCAATTTCTTGGATGACTCTGGTCAGTTTATAATGGTATAGGCATTTTTCAAAATTTTAAACGAATAATCTGGTTGAATATACAATTTGCGAGATTATAAGACATTAAGGTTACAGTGGATATATATATATTTTTCAATTATTGATATGTATGTCTACAACTTTGTGTGGCTTGTATATTTACTACATCTAGAAGCATAAAAATGGTGCAAAAAATGAGTACTTTTTTTTGAAATTTACAATTAAAAAGTTTTTTTAACAAAATTTCAAAATCTCCATGAGTCACAATTTTTTTTTCAAACTTTGAATTTGCACTTAATTTCCAATCACTAGACGTGATTGCATAAATCTATGCATTACATGCAATGTTTTATGAGATAGTTAATAAAATATGGCTGAAAATAAAAATTTATATGAATTTTTCAGCTGAAAAATTTAGCCTATTGGTTGGAAATTAAGTGGAAATTCAAAGTTTGAAAAAAAATTGTGAAGCATGGAGATGTTCGAAATTTTGTTAATTTTTTTTAATTTTAAATTAAAAAATAAAGTATTCATTGTTTTTGCACCATTTTTTTCTTATGCTTTTAGATGTACTTAATATACAAGCACAAAACGTTTTAGACATATAGATCAATAATTGAAAAAAAAATCATTTTTTGTGTCCACTCTAGCCTTAAGTATTTTGTTTAATTTATAAATAAGGTACCTTCACTGTAAAAAAATATGAAACGTTTGTAGAAAATAATGGGCAGCTAGTGTGCTGAGATTCTGCCATTAACGAATCTGGTAAAAATCTGAAAGTTTCCTGGAGTCAGTAACCTTCTGAGATCAACCTAGAATTTTCTGAAGAATTCGAAAACCTTTTCAGTAAAGGCCAGTCATATTTATGGAAAAAATCAGGGGCATTCAAAGTAAACTTCGATGTGTTGAAAGCAATATGTTGGTATCGTCCTGATTTAGCTAGAAAACTCTCAGGCAAATATGGCTGAAGCTAGGACCGAATTGCAAGCAAACACCGAACAGCTTATTTTTCTGCCATTCTTGTAAAGCTATCCAGAGACCGCACTTTGGCTATCTGGAAGGGCCAATTCTTTATCAATCAATTAAATGAAGGTGAAAGACGTAATAAAGAAGCTGAATACATTTTGGCACTGGAAGCTGAGAATATTTTTCACAACAGTGAAAAATTCTGCATTCACGATTCTTGTAGTTCTCCAAGAAACGTTTTCGTAGATATACTTGTTTTTCTCAGGAAGCTAGTGGAAGCCCGGAAATAATTTGTGACGTTTCGGAGTTTTTTTACAGTGCACTGTAGGAATGTATTTATTCCGTGGTATTGGAGAGAAAATTCTTTAAGTATTCTAAACTACTTCGCTGTCGAATTTCACTGAAGAATTTTCAATGTTTAAAAGTCATAATTCTCAATGTTCAACAGTTGAAGCCTAGTATATAAAATGTGTGTAGTATTCCGCTCAATGTTTATGTAATATAAACTGTTTTACTATGCTATGAATTATTTCCAGCAATTATATGGTCGTCTGCTTAACTGTCTTTAAATCAAAGAAATGTATACTGAAAAAAAAATGTCCGGGCAATATATTATTCACATTTCCTCTAAAATCTTTGAGACTGTTTCATTGTCAACACTTTTATGAAACTTAAATTTTCTTCAATTTTAAGAACAAAATGCTTTTAAAATGCTCGCCAATGTTCGCACCGAATCAATTTTTAATCAATATCGCATTTTCGCTTTTATAAATATTTCCTTTTAAACACTTTTGCCTTCGTTAATAATTCAAAGTCTGTGTGACAAAAACCAATGTTAAGAAAAAAATACTAAGACAATAAATACAGTGAACTTAACGTTCTTTTAACGACCGTAAATGTTCTTTTGTTACTGTTGCCGCTATGAATATTTAATCAAAAAACTTTGGCCAGTCATTCAGAAAGCCTTTAAGAACACTGAACTTATTCGCTAAAAGCAGCAAAAGTGGGATCGTTAATATTCATGTAAGTTTCCGTTAGAGAATCCATTAAGTTTTGCACTAAATGGTTGATGGATTTCTGGAGGGCAGTAATAAATCGAAAAAAAAGTTAAAATGCAATATCAGAATAAAGACCTGTGACCTTAATTTTATGTCAGATAAGGTTAAGTTTGACATGAAGTTTTGCTGATTAATTTGATAATGTTATGGATATAAGCTCATCTGTAAATCAATGTTTTGCTTATTCTCTTTATTCGCGAGACAGAAAATGAGCACGCAACGAGTTAGATGTTGCAAATAAGCCAAAACAGAAAGCAGAACGTGATATCATTGAAATCCAACTGTTGCACATCATTTGCATTTCTCTTTTGATTGACTACATTTAATGCAGCTTCTGAGTGACATAATGCTATTGAACTATGATTTACTTCTTCTTGTCAAGTCATCTAATTATATTAAGAACTGAGTACCTTTCTATCTATACATGTCCTGCTTCTTTCTACTTGAACTCAAATGGACTGAAAGTCGAACCAGGTACCGATAGATTCGTATTTTTTCAGGCTTCATTAGTTTAAATTTACATAAGGTTTGATAAAGGGATTCTGAAGAAATTGACAAAAATCTTCAAATCTGTGCTCAAATGTAAAGTGATTCGTCCTAAATGATTAAATATAAAATCTATTGTTTTAAACGTGGTTGATACAAAACAATAATTATAATGAGAATTTTGAATAAAGGCTTAACGGAATCATTAGCGAAGAGATTGTTGTCTAATTAATGCAGGGAAACCGCGGGTACAGCAAGGTCCTAATAAAGGTTTTTGAAGTAACAACTCATATCCATTATAATGCAAAGGATTTCTCATTTTTTCTTCAAGTTTTGCTAATTTTTTGTTCAGAGGTAGCCGTGCAACGCCGAGCCACGCAGCTAGTAGTTAATTAATCATTGGGCTGTCATTGCCTCGAGAGGTTGGACTTCTTTATTAACATTTAAGACAGCACAAGGAAGCTTTACAGCACAAAGAGAGGAAATAACACCCAGGGCACCGGCGGGAATCGAACCCACGACCTCTTGCTTTCGAGTTGAAACTTCTACCTCTGAGCCACCGATGCTACACTATGAGTTACTCTTTTTTATTTTGGTCGTCGATGTAGATATACGCGTAAAGCGATTCAGTACCAGTGCGATAAGCTTGCAGAAGGTGTTGGAGACACACTAAAAATTCGAAATCATAGCATTACAGGGTTACAAACGCCTCCTACTAAAGACGCTCTTCATGCAAGACAAGTTTTTCCCTTAGGAAAATGAATGCATTATATAAGATTATTTTTATATACTCGTAGATTGAAAGAGCTATTACTAATGCATTCATAAAAAATTTTTTCTCATATTCATAATATTAACATTTCGTTGAAAATTCTTTTTTTTTTTTTTTTTAATATTGTTTTCTTATAGACAAAGTCTGTAAAAGTCCATCTTTTCGGCAGATATTTTAGAATAGATAAGAGTTTTAAAGTATTTCTAGAAACGTGCTGATAAAAATGCTTCACAGAATGTTTGTTTGAAAAAATAAATTATTTTTTATGGTGGATATTAGGAAATCGATTAGCCTTTAAATGGATTACTAAACTGAAAGAAAAATGTGCCTTCTTTGTAAAGGATTAACTTCGTTTACGAATATATTTATTCGTTTTTACGGTAGGAAATTGAGCTGGAAAAAAAAAACCTATCCTCTCCTCGATTTTGTTCTCGTTAATATTTAAAGCTAGTGAATTAGGCAGTTGCGTGATACAAAGACCGTTGGCAACAGAAATGACCATGTTTTTGCATGACTATGCGAACTTTTCTCATAGCAACTTAAAACCCTGAGCAATAATCAAAAAACGAAAATGACAGTTTGTCAATGATTTTCTAAAGCCAGCCACCTGTTAAAAAAAGCTTTTATGCGTTGAAAAGAAACGGCGTCTCTTAATATTAAAGGAACATTTTATTGGAAAATAACAAACAGACAAGCAACCGGAACACGGAAAATTGCTACAGTTCGTTTGTTTATGTTTAACTGTTTTAAGTTTAACAGATGGAAAACTAAGAAAAAATGTTTCTAAATTACCTACTGATGAAAAATATAAATGTTTTTGAATTGAAAATTGCTTTAAAGAAGCAAGTACATATACACTAGGTGGCCAAAAGTATCCGGACACTTTCAAAAATTCACATTTTTACATACAGCTCGAGAAATAAGTGATCAATTGTTCCTTAACTTTAGTCATACAAAATATAGGCTTCAGCGAACATTTCCCAGTTGAAATTAAATTACCCTTGCATTTGGGGGATGACAAGAAAGGGGGTTGAAAAAAAAACGCATTTTGACCATAACTCTTCAAAAATTGCTCGAAATAAGCCATAAATTTCAGTAATTAATTAGCGTACTATGTATAATTACTGTACAAATTTTTATGAACGTACCACTCTTACTTCCGAAGATCTGAAACATTTTTCTAAAAACGGCAATTTTATTTGAAGGGTTTTCGCTCAGAACACGCAGAGTTTTTGATCAAACCTTATCAAAACTTCAGGAAAGATGACAAAATACAACAGAAAGAACATACTAAAACGGTAAATAAAAATATTAAAAATACGATGAGATATGAACGTTAAAAGGAAATAATTTTTCACGGCGCATGCGCGAAAGACAGAAATTTATAACTACAAAAATATTGTACCCTGATTTATACTACATCTTATAAAAAAAGTTTCAGTTGAATATCATGAAAATTGAAAAAGATATCAGTGATCTAGTGAGCTGAATTTCATTCATTCGCAGACAATACATAGACAGTGAGGGTCTGTCCGCAAAGAGCTATTTTTAAATTAAAGGTTATTTCGCCATCGTTCAAAACCAACGTTTCAGGGGTGTCCGGATAACTTTTGGCCACCAACGTAAAAGGTCTTTTTGGCCGAAAAGGCGAAATGTGACTTCTATGCAGAATATAAATTTTCAAACTGTATACAATTCAACATTGAAAAAAATGCTCGATTGTTACCACACTATTTGTGGACAACCCCTCGCCATTTATGTATTGTCTGCGAATGAATGAATTACAGCTCACTAGATCGCTGATATCTTTTTCAATTTTTACGATATTCAACTGGAACTTTTTTTATAAGATGCAGTGTAAACCAAGCTACAATATTTTTGTAGTTATAAATTTCTGTCGTTCGCGCATGCGCCGTGAAAAGTTATTTCCTTTTAACGTTCATATCTCATCGTATTTTTAATATTTTTATTTACCGTTTTAGTATGTTCTTTCTGTTGTATTTTGTCATCTTTCCTGAAGTTTTGATAAGGTTTGATCAAAAACTCTGCGTGTTCTGAGCGAAAACCCTTCAAATAAAATTGCCGTTTTTAAAAAATGTTTCATATCTTCGGAAGTAAGAGTGGTACGTTCATAAAAATTTGTACAGTAATTATACATAGTATGCTAATTAATTACTGAAATTGATAGCTTATTTCGAGCTATTTTCGAAGAGTTATGGTCAAAATGCGGTTTTTCTTTCAACCCCCTTTCTTGTCATCCCCCAAATGCAAGGGTAATTTAATTTCAACTGGGAAATGTTCGCTGAAGCCTATATTTTGTATGACTAAAGTTAAGGGACAATTGATCACTTATTTCTCGAGCTATATGTAAAAATGTGAATTTTTGTAAGTGTCCGGATACTTTTGGCCACCTAGTGTATATGGATCGCTTTGAAGCTTTATCAGAATTTCTTGGTCTCGACTATATTTTTCAAATAAATAATTTAAAATGATAGTTCTAGCCAGAATGTCTGTTTATCAGAGAAAATTTCTTTATTAAGAAGCAAAATCATTGTTCGACAAATAGTAGCAGATGTTTATGTAAATTCAGTTACAAAAGTAGGTACTGAATGAGACAATTGTTCATTTTGGATATTTGTTTCAAAATGAATTTTTAACACGTGGGAGTATGTCTCATTGTGAAGATGATTTTCTGTCACTAAAAAGTAGAAGGGAATTAAAACAGATTTACCAAAGTTTCAATACCATAACAAGGTGCACTCTTTATGTAAAACTTAGCAATGCGTAGTTTGAAGAGCAATTGATAGAGAGCAAAATATTTCACAATGCGTGTCTAATACGGAAAAGAACACTCATGGTCTAAAACTCCTTGATAAAGTTCTTGTTCTCAAGCATAATTTAGGAGCGTGTGGAATATAAGAGTGCGTAATCTAAAAATGCGCCGGAATGAAAGAGTGTTTCGGATTATGAGTGCGCACTTTAAATGTTCATCGGAAATTTAAGCGAGCGAAACTTGGGAGTGCATTGGAAACTTTCAAGTAGCTGTCAAAACGAGCTTAGAGGTAATAGCTTCCCCATTGAGGATTTGATTATGCTTTGTTATCAGTTATTCATTGGAAATCCTTTGCGAAACGTATGATTAATTTTACACGAAAGCTTTTCCGGAATATTATTTAAGATCAAATTTGAATATCCGGCAATAAGATATTAGGATACTAACACACTGTGCGCGTAAGACAGATTTAACGAAGTTTCAATACCATAACAAGATGCACATTTTGCGTAAAACTTAGCAATGCGTATTTTCAAGATGATTGCTAGCGAGCAAAATCTTTCACAATGCGTGTCTAAGACGGAAAAGAACACTCATGATCTAAAACTCATTGTTAAAGTTCTTGTTCTCAAGCAGAATTTAGGAGCGTGTGGAATATAAGAGTGCGTAATCTAAAAATACGCCGGAATGAAAGAGTGTGTTTCGGATTATGAGTGCGCACGTTAAATGCTCATCGGAAATTTAAGCGAGTGAAACTTGCAAGTGCATTGGAAACTTTCAAGTTGCTGTCAAAACGAGCTTAGTGGTAATAGCTTCCCCATTGAGGATTTGATTATGCTTTGTTATCAGTTATTCATTCGGAAATCCTTTGCGAAACGTATGATTAATTTTACACGAAAGCTTTTCCGGAACATTATTTGAGATCCAATTTAAATATCCGGCAATAAGAAATTAGGATAGTAACACACTGTGCTAATTATTGATGAGAACGTTCGTTTCCATTCCCAAATGGAATTCTGTGAGCTGTTAAAACGCGGGAATAACTTGTCTTACATCAGAAGCGAGGCATTAATTGTTAATTCTTCGACATATTTTCCGGGGAAGCTTTCAAATTAAGATGAGAAATTAGCATCTATATGATGAAGACGTCATACTTGATTAAGCTTCTTACTGTGTTCAGATAAACGTATATAGGTATAGTTCTCAATGAATTGGATGATTTTTGATTATAAGGTTATTACTTTCTGATGGTTTTAATACCAATGAGTGGAGTAAATATTGATCTCTGTCTACAGCGTGTGTTCAATAATTATTAATTTTCATATTGGAAACGATAACTTTGAGTTTTGGCTAAATTTTTAATGAGATTTCTTAACCATACAATTATGTAGAAAAGTGGTTTAAGGTAGGGGCTTTCATGGTAAAAAAACAATTGTAAGGATACTTCTGTCTGTTTTTTATTAAATCAAAACGGTACTTATTTTAAAAATGCGCCTCGTACAATGTAAAAACATACTCTTATTTTAAGTGATGTCAAATTTTAATACATTTTGAAGATTGAGCTTGTTTTATAATACATAAAGTCAGGAAAAGTTCTTGCATTTTCAAAAAAAAAAAAAACGGCTGTAAGAAAGGCATGTTGAGTTTCATAAAAGATGAACCAAACTTTAGAAAGCGATGGTCCGCGTTTAACAAAAATTTTCTGGACGTTGTAGTGATTAAACCGATGATTTGAGACCTAACTATTAGAATAAATTCAAAATATCAGTATGTAAAGAAAAACTACAGTTAATTCTGTAATCTGGAATCAATATAATCTGGCACAAATCTCTTAGAGCAGCCAAAAGTCTGACAACATGTAACTGTATTTAGCGATATGAATGTGAACATATGCATAACGGTAAGAAAAAATTAAACAGTTTTATAAGTGTATATTTTTTAAAGTGGCGCATGCACGTGTTTCGGGGTTTATAAGGAACCTTATTTCAATTCAAATCGAGATGAGTTTAAGTGCAAAAATAAGTGAATGCAAAGAAATCCGACTTTCATCGCATTCTCGAACCACGTGGCTTCAATTTTCTGCAAACTTGTACGTTTTTAATATTGTTTAATTTACTTTTAGCACAAAGGTACTTATTTATTTTATCATAAAGGGTTCTTTTTTCACAAGCATATGAAATAAGTACGCAAGGATTTTTCTTCAACCTTTAAATAAGAGTGATGATGTATTTACCGTAGATGTAGTATAAAAATACTTCCGTTTGGTGCACGTTCTATCTCTTTTAAGAAGTACTTCATTGTTTTCACCTCACATTTTCGTTAAAAAAAGCAACAAAGAATATATATAAAAGATACAAACAAATATAATTATAAAAAAATAAATCCAAGTTGATTTTAAGGCATGAAATAATAAACATAATGGCTATTGTAAATCTAATATTCAGCTTCTCATAAAAATATATCCTATGTGCAGAATGCAATCTTGAAATAAAACTGATTTAGTATAATCATCAGCCCTGGAAATTTTGTTTAAAGTTACTAGTACTTTTTCTTTATCTAAAAACGAACATTTTACACTCTATATTTATCAACGAATGAACCCTCTAAACCACCGATTTAGAGATATTTTTACTATTGTGGCATTAATCTTATTTACTTGATGAGAAAACAACTTCTTAAATTCAAAAATATATTATTTTGTGCTGTAATTCTCTAAGCAGATTACATTTTACATAAAAAAAAAGGAAAAACGCAAAAAAGACAAAAGTTTTGTTTTTCGTACATTTGGAAGGCGCTTTTAAACAGCATTAGTAATTTAAATGTTTGAGAAAACAAAAACTTTCAAATCTCCCATTAGCATACTAAAACAAGCACAAATTACTACTCTTCATATGTCGCTTCTCACATTCCACAAGAGAATCGGCCGAAAATAAACGAGCTTAAGAAATTTAGAAACACTTGATCCTTAACAAGAACGTAAAGAGATTAATGCCACCTGCAACAAATCCGATTATTAGCTTCGAAAGATTTATCTGGGGAATCGCAACGCTTTGATTTGCCCAAACATACAATTCTTTTGTTTCTTTTTCTATTCTGTCCCTGCTGAAATGTAATCTCGTTTTCCTCGATAGTATAGGAATATTTTTTGTAATAGATGGTGTTTTTTCTCTTTATTGACATCCTTCCTTGCTCAAAGGAGTGTTTTTCTTTAAAAAATGCTTACGTTTAAATCCAGTTTCATGTTTTTCTGCTTTCTGAGAATTGGATTTTTTCTCAATAAGAATGATTGTTTTCTGCGATGTTAAAGGTATTTTTCAAAAGCAATTTGAGCTTTTACATCTAATACAGTGTGTATTGTATACTGTGTATGATCTTTATTGTAACGATGTTGTATGTTCCATTTACTAAACATTTTTTTACTTATTTGCTTTCTGAGAATCGGATTTTTCCCAACGTGAGTGATTATTTTGTGCGATGGTAATGGAGTCTTTCAATAATAATTTGAGATTTATTATCTAATATCACGTGCTATAAATGCTATGCACTGTTTTTCTCATAGTGATTTTGTATGTCGTAGCTCCAAAACAGTGATCTTCACAAGTAAACTCTTACTTTGGTAAATAACTTAATCCTTAGCTTTATAATGATTTTCACCTCTCAAACACTGAGTAAAGGTGTACAGAAGAGCGTTTTCTTCTGTGCACTGTAAGAGTTTAGCAGTAAATGTTATGATTTTATGCCGCTTTTGAATTACAAAGAAGGCGTATTCTTTTTTTTTTTTGATGAGCCTCCTATTTTTATTCAATGAAACGTTTATCAATATGAGGTAAGTTATTTTTTTACGAAAATGTATTTTGTTGCAACAAACTATGACGCGTCTGATTCGTTATTCATTTTATAGATAGCTGTAGCGTTTGACGAAACTAACTCGGCAAGCGCTTTTGCTTTTTAGACGTTTTTTAATAACACCAAACTGATTATTAAAATCTAAAAAGGAAATGTATTCTTTCTCAGCTTTCACTTAACTGCTCAGTTGAGGGAAATTAAATGGTATTTTTCAGTCGCAACTTCAGTAACTCGTATGTCAAGGGGTTAATCAACTCATTGTACAGTTAGTTGTGAATATTTAACCCATTAATGCCTAGCGTACCTTTTTAGGGACGGTCAAAAAAAGGGTCTGAATTTCCCAAAAATGAGCATTTCAACCAAATAATAGTGTTCAATTAGTAACTTGGTATTGTTTCAATTCGTTATTAACAGATTGCAGCACATAACCATCGTAAAGTGTGTTCTGCAGCAGTTTTAATGTGATCTTTATCAAAAATTACCTATTTCACAATCTCAAGAAAAAAAACTAAGTTTTCAAAGTTATTCCCAGCTTCCCAGTTTATGTTAGTTGCTGATTTTATTGCTTCTTATTAAATGTCTTTTTTAATATTATATCGTAGGCAGTAGGGACGTTATTTCAAGTTTTACAGGGGGGGGGGCAAAGAGTAAAAACTCAATGCAATTTCATCGGAAATCAGCCAAAACCACGCCCACTTGTATGTAAATTCAATGATTTCTCAAAGTCAGGGGGGGGGGCAATTGACCCCCTGCCCCCCCCTAAATGACGGGCCTGGTAGGCAGAAAAACATTTTAGTGAAAAAAGGAAGTATCCTCTGGGGTCTATCGTAACTTTAAAGGGACGTTTTTTCTTTCCTTAATTAAAAAAAATTATTTTTTACATGATATTTTTAAAATTATTTTTCCTGTTCATTAAACACTGTTTGTAACCATTATACAAAATATCTTTGGAAAAAAATGTCAGGCATTAATGGGTTAAATTACAGAAATACAAAATGCAAAGCAATTAGCATTTCAAAAGGAATTCTTTTTGTCAACTTTTTTGTAACATGGATAGTTCATGTTTTCTTATGTATAAACACAAAAACTAGTCTTAGATATCAGAAAGTATTTTTTTTCTTTTGTCTGTACGATACGCCAGTCTATGCTTTTTCCATACAAATGTCTAAGCTAATGTTTGTATGTAGCATATGTGTAAATACACATTTATGGATTTATTATATTGTAAAATCAGGTGAATCGGAGAACTTTTCTGCTTTGATTGTAAAAAAAAGTAGTTAAAAGATTTTTTTTTTCAAATTCGATTTTTTCTATAAAAACTTTGGTCTTGCTTTGCTTCGATATTCCAAGCAAAGGCAAAAATATTATTTACATATATATATATATATATATATATAATGATTTGAAAGTATTCCGATGAACTCCGGGGTCAATCGGAACACATGTTAAAATTTTAATTTTTAAATGTAACCTGTAATAGATCTTACAAATAATAATAATATTGGTGGGGGAAAATAAGAACAGATAGTTAATATGAAATAAATGATTATTTTCTATAGCAATAAGCGTATTGTCAAAATTCGAAAATAATTTTGAACTTATGAAAAACTAAAATTAATTTTAAGAAAATGCATTTGAATTGAAAAACAAAGATTTAAATAAATTGATGTCACTCATGTCATCCACAAAAACGATCTTGTTCTTAAAACGAGCAGTTGTGGCTTGGCTTAAGTTTTTTCATAATATTTAATACGATGAACGCTGCTTTTCTTTAATTTCTTGAACTCTCTGGGTTTCGGAGATCGTCCTGTAAGATTTCCCTACGTCTTCTTCGTTGTCTGTGTCCTGGGCTTTTACTAAATAGAGTCTGTATGACGTTTCCACCATGTATTTTAAGTAAACAAAAGTCGCCTGGAGTAACAATACTTTTAAATCAGGAACTTTCTGTCATTCTAAGATATAGTTGGTTACCAGAAGTGGTAAACTACAATAAATCCTTGTCCCTGTCTTGACTAGAAGAATTGGGGTTAGTATCTTGATTTTTTAAACAGCCTCCAATAAATAAGTTTGAATTGGGACAACAGATCAAAGTGCTTCGTTTCACGCCGCCAATCCTTGCCCTATGACATTATAAAGAGTTTTTCATTTTGATGACACTATTAAAAAACGTTGTCTATTCTAATGTGGTACTCTGTTGCTCAGAAATATGTATAACTGAAAAATGCTATTAGGTTTGAAATAAAAAGAATGGAGTCTGTGCTTACATACAAAGTTTTGCAGACGATGAAAACTTAATGTTTTTTAGCGTTCCGCCTGCAGCCCTACTCATAAGCCAATAGTGTTGCCAGAATGACAAAAATATTTTTCCTTTTTTTATGATATTACCGTTCTTAAAAAATACAGCGCGTCTCGAAATGATAGGTCCACCCTTATTTTTCACAATTTCGGCTCTTAATTGAGAATAAGAATCACTTTTTTTGATAGTGATTATATATCTGTAATTGTTATAACTATGTTTGATGAAATTTCTTAAAAATAAATCATTTCTTCTTATCTGATGCAAATTTTCATTTTCAGACCGTTTCAAAAAGAAAGGTCCACCTTCAGAAATTTGCACCTATCACGTTTATTTCCCAAATATTTGCATAAATATCGTTACTTAGTCTTACTGCGGGATAGTGCTGGCTGCTGTGAAGGTATTTAAACAGGTTTGAATGTCACGTTGCAATCAAGCAAAATGGGGCGTCGTTGCAGTCTTTCGCTGGTTGAGCAGGGAAAAATTGATGCTTTTAAAAAATGTGGAAAATCGAATAGAGAAATAGCTAAGCTTCTAAACAGATCGCATAATGTTGTGAACAATTTTTTGCGACTTAGAAATACTTATGGCAGTAAAAAGTCACCAGGCCGCCCATCAAAAGTTACACCCCAACAAAGAAGGAGCATAGTAAAGGACTTAAAATCTGGAAATGTGAGCTTATCCACTTTAGCCAGGCTACAAAACCCTTCAGTATCAAAATCTACGGTCCATAGAGTGGCAAAGAAACTCGGAAATTTAGTTTACGTGAGGAGGAAAGCAACTCCGAACTTGACTAAAAAGCACATAGAAAAGAGACTGAAATTCGCACGGGAAGTGATGTCCTGGAAACAAAATTGGCATCGTGTAATATTCAGTGACGAAAAGAAATTCAACCTGGATGGTCCAGATGGCTGGCAGTGTTACTGCCACGATCTGCGTAACGATAGACAGATATTCTCGAAGAGACAAGCTGGAGGTGGTTGCGTTATGGTATGGGCCGGATTCGGAAGTGCAGGAAAAACTGATATAGCATTTGTAGAAAATCGTTTAAATGCTGCTGGCTATCAGCAGCTGCTTCAACAATATTTCCTTCCACAATCAGAGCGCATTGGGGGTCCATTCTTCATGTTCCAACAGGACAATGCTCCTGTGCACTCTGCAAAGTCCACTTTTGAATGGTTTCTGGATAATGGTGTACACATTATCGATTGGCCACCTTGTAGTCCCGACCTGAATCCGGTGGAAAACTTGTGGGGTATACTCGCAAGAGCGGTGTATGCAGGCGGAAGGCAGTACAACAGTATTGCAGATTTAAAAAAGGCTATTTCCTCCGAATGGTCAAAAATCGGTACAAATTGTTTGAAAAAACTTGTAGAAACCATGCCAAATAGGATTTATGAGCTTATTCAGAAACAAGGTAGAAAAATTTCTTATTAATTCAACATTTATTCGATGCTTGGTTCAGTGGACCTATCTTTTTGAAACAGTTGTTTCATGTAATTTTCGTTTTTCTTATCATTACTATTATTTGTATATTATTCATGTATTATTTCACATTGAATGAAGTAATGTAGTTTGTAATATAGTAATTTGTACACAATACAACCCTTTTTTACCAGCATAACTTTCGTTTTTACTGGTGGACCTATCATTTCGAAACGCACTGTATTACTACCGAAAATACTCGACTTTTTTGTTTTGAATAATTTCTTTGTATGGTCAAGAAATTTTGTTCAGAACCCACCCTATATATATTCTTATATTCCTATATCCCTATATATATCATATATTCCTAACGGGGTGAATATTCCTACTCACCCCGTTTTACGGTAGATGTTTCATAGACAGTATTTAAGGAAAAAAAATAATGTTTTTAAAACTGTCCATAACCCCCTTTTTTAAATGCATCCTTTTTTAAAATCCTTGATAGATAAAGCATGAAAAAATCATTGGAAGCGCTTCTCAGAAATATTATCAAATAAAAAATAAAATGATTATAAAATCCACCAAGGAATACTAATTTACTGCTTATATTTCAAATTCCTACTAACCGGTCAACATTTTATTAATATTGATGCAAAAATAAAAGCTATTGCTCTCGTATTTATATTATTTTCCAAATTATATGAATGCAGGATTTCTTCTTATCGCAATTTTATTTAGTATTTTCTCTATTTTGCAATTTTCTAAAATTTAATGAATCAAAAATGACAAATCCCTCAACGCATAAAGGTGGAGTGCTTTTGTGTTATCACTAAAAATGTTGTGTTATTTAGACGTAGAAAAGCGAAAGTAGAAATATGAGTGGAAAATATTTCCTGAAGAATATTAAAGGGGAGCGAGAAAATTCTCAAAATATTTTCCGGCTATCGAATTTCGGACTCAATATTATTTCTTTTTCTTCAAAGTAAAAAACATATACATGCATTGTATATTATGGAATATTTTTCTTAAATTGTGGTCAAAACATGAAAATCGTCTTTTTGAGCTGACTGTTTTATGATGGTAAATTTCATTAACAGAAAACTTTCTCTGACCTTTGTTATTTTTTACAACGCATTAACAAATAAATTTAAAGTTTGAATTAATTATCTTTTCTACTGGAAGATTCATTTTCTTCAACCTCTTCTGAGAACATTTTGCCTGGTTCTGCGTATGTATCGCACCTTGGTTATTTTTTCTGTATTTCATTCTTCAATGTTTAGGGGAATGTGGGGCAAAGTGAAATAGTTAAGATAACATGCCTATTTGAAAATGAACAAATTAGAAATTTGTTCTCAAAATTCTTGAACATAAAGAAGGAATATCGTACTTTGTGATGTAGCTTGAGATTTAAATGTATTTTGTTATTATTTTGTATATATTATTATTTTGTATTTTTGGCAGTTGTTTCGCACCTTCAAAAAAAGGTGGAAAATTTTTATCTCAAAAAGCCATGAAACATTTTCTATTTGATGATTTACAGTAATTTTCAGCAAATGAATGGGTAAATAAATGAATAAACGAATTATTATTGAAAAAATAAAGGAATAAATATATAAACAAATAAACGAATCAATTCATATATGAGAAAAGAAATGATCGACAAAAATAGAGAATGAATAATAAGATAAAAGAATGAGAGAAAAAAGTAAGTGAATTGTATATGGAATACAGAAGGTTCAAACTTTACAAAATGAATGTTAAATTTTCGGTAAGTTGTTGCCGTAAGGTCAGTGATGGCTCTCTAAACAAGGCATTTTTGACGTTTTTCAGTATTTTTGAGGTCTAAAAACAGCTTGTACATTTCAGTTGCCACGGCAAAAGGAGTGTCGTTTGAAAGGCCAGTGTAAGCACTTTAAAATAATGTAGAAACAACCAAGGAAATTTCAACGTGCTTTTAGTTGCGTAAGGCCGAAATATGAAAAATGTCATGTTTTACCGATATTCAAACGGTCATAACTTCCTCTGCCAACAACATACTGAATTTTTTTTGCCAATGTCATACTCTATTCTTTGTCTTTACAGAGCAGTTGAGTCCTTTGAGGCGAAATGCTTAACATTTTTTTACAAAAAATGCACAGGCAAAAATACATTTTTTGTAAAAAAAATTTTAACAAATTTTGAAAAGGACTTGTGTAATATTTTCCGTTGATTTTTAGAACTATTTACTTTTTGACAGGAATCAACTACATGTCTAAGAACTTTGTTAAAATATTCCTAGATAGGTGTTTCAGCAAACTGTAAAAATATTTCACCATTTTATTTTGCCCTGCTATTTCACTTTGCTCCACATTCCCCTATATAAGTATAATACTTTTTTCTTCGGAGAAAAATGAAAAATGTTTCCAATTTGAACTCTTAGTCTTAGCTTTCACTGTAAAATTTACTTATTGGAGGGTTGAAGATACATTTGCTTCTTTTTCGAAAGAATTGGGGAACAAACACAAGAGTAATTACTTTTCAATGTCCTTTAAATTGCGTCAAGAGACTGACTTATATTTGTTGTTTTTCTATTGTCATAGTAAAAAGCTCATTACCATTAGCAAAAAAAAACTTTTAATTTGGCAACCGTGACACCTCTCCTTAATTCTGACTCCATCCGCCTAGTAAAACATTAACAAATATTTCTGAAGCTGTGTGTTGCAGGTGTTTAGTTTGATTTCATTATTTATTTTATTTACTATTTTATTATTAATTTCCATGAATCAAAGCACACATCCTTTCAAGATATTAAACAAATACTGAGCTTTGGATATAGTTCAAAAACGATACACATTTAACGATGCACTTTGTTTTCAAAGTAAAACTTTTTTTAAATTATTTTTCAAGAATATCAATCATAGTTACTGCTGATGCTTTACAAGGGTTTAAAGACTTATTTATATTTTAAAAAAATATATAATTTACGACTACATTAAGATTCTATGTAAAATAAGAAACACAAAACATTTTTTAAAGACATCTAAACTTTAAAAAATATTTAAGAAGGGAAACAGGAAAGTGGGAGTATATATTAGCTCTGAAGAAACTTCTTATGACTAATGTATCCATGATAATTTTCTAAAATGATATTTATGAAGTAATTTTTTGAAGGTTTTATGAAGGTTTTCATTGTATTTAAAATGTATGAGATAGCGTTAATAAGGGAATAGGAATATATTCCCGAATGTTCACATCGACAAGAATATTCTTGAGAATCTTCTTGAAAAGGTTCTTCAAAAAGAATATAATCGAGATTTTTACATCTCTAAACAACAGCGAAAAAAATGTAGTTTCATTCATCTGAAATATTTAGCTAGTAAAAATTATCGATGAGCCATAAATATTTCTTATCATGCAAAACCATAGGGTTTTTACTTCTCGTAGCATTTTGTAGTCAGCAAAGTATCTTTTGATTAAATTTGTAAACCAACTTTCATAAAGCTGTATATCATATGAATCGTATTTACTGACCCTCTGAGGGAACGAGCTTTTTGTTTTGCTCTGATAGATTCCCTTTTTATGGTAATAGAAGTAAGATATTAAAATTAATAAATTTAGAAATGTTGGTTTTTGAATGCATCTATTTTTGATACACATATGAAGCTTAAATTTAATTTATGAAAACATATTGAATATTGCTTAGTAAATATACATACTTTATTGACTTTTTAATGTTTGATAATAGTAATATTTATTTCAAGTTACATTTGTTGCTTTTTTATATATTGTAATTATTCTTCTTTAAAATTTAAAAGTTAATTTTTACAATCATTGACTGAGGCATTTAGTGAAAAACCAGCTAAATCCATGAATTTTAAAAAGTTCCTTTTTTCTCATAATTTCCTAATTTTTTGTCGATGCTATCACAGCACTTAACGAGTTGTAATGAATCTCTCTCAATCCGAAAAACACTGCTAAAAACACATTTGGTTGCAAAAGCAATTCAATCCATGCTTTTATCATATCTCCACTATAAAAACGCGTGGGTAAAATCAGCTTTTTTTTCAACAATAAATTATTTAATTTATTCACATTTTTGATTCTGCAATCTAGTACATGGAGTAAGAGGGAAATAAACACTTGAATTTAGATGCAATTTGAATGACAGATTTAAAAATTAAGCAACAAAACAAAACAACATTATTTTCAAACCAGCTCAACCCAAATTAGTTTTATTTGTAAATAGTAATTAGATAATATTGCTAATTTAAAACAGAACTGAATCGCACAGCGGATGATATTACAACAAATTTTTTTTAGAATAACTACACGGCCAAGAGTGACTTTTCTAATTTAAAAAATAATAGTTTAGCTGGTTTTGTTACTAAACGCCACAAGTATGAAAGTAATTTTCATGCATGAAAGATAAAATTTTGATTTTAATATGAAATTGATCAATTTTATGGTAACTTTAAATATTCTAATACAAATATCATAATCGTGTGATACGAAACCTTTTAATTAAAAATTCCTCACGTTCAATTTCACAAGTTGTTAAGAAAATTTGCTAGAACCTACAGTTTATTTTTTTGTTTACTTTTTTCGTATTTTACTTGTAAGGGAACAAAACTTTGGGCTAAAAAATATATTTATTACCAAAAGCTGCATCTTCTACATTTACTCATAATATTTTTTTTCACAGAAGTTAAATGGAATAACTAGCAACGGGACTTCATATAGTTTGAAATATATGGACCCTACAATTGTTAAAAAAATTATGATACTCTCAACACTTGTAAATAAATTGTCGTATTTTTCGAATAAAATGCTTTAGTTAGTAATATTAGACAGCATTTATAATATTCACGTTGCTGCAAATTATGTGTATACGATTTATGAGTTCAATCAATGTTTGCAGTCCTGCCGTTTTTCTTTCTTTTTTTTATAAATTTTAAACTAGTTAAATTCTTCAAGTGCGTTATGGTTATGTAAGGTTTCTTTTTGAAAGTATGTTTGTATTATTTAATTTGAAATAGAATGATTAAATATCATAAGATCTTGAAACATCACAATTAATGAGTTTATTTCGATACTCGTAAAATAATATTTATTTCAAACTTTCATATCTTTGCGTTCTTTTCAAATAAAAAAAACAAAAAGTATTCTTACAAAGCATTTTCTATTTAATTCGTTCTTTTTATTACCAATAACAGCCATTAAGCTTTATTCAATTAAGTTTTATTGAATTCCTTATGAACCCAAAGTTATGAATAAAGTTCATTCATAAGCATAGGTTATAACTTCTTATAAAATTCGAATCTGAATTTGAAAATCTTACCTTTTTTTTTTTGTTGTTTTAAACTGACAAAAAATAATACTTCGTTTCAAATATTTAAAACATACTTTTTTTCAATGCAGAAAACTAAACAAATATTTCGACATTGACTAGAACATAAATGTATCGTTTTTTAATTACTTCAGTTTTTCCCCCGCTTAAAAGTATAGTCGTCTAGCTTACAGATTTATAAACTTTGAAGAAGCCTTTGACGGTAAGATAAATATTGATGATGTTCTTAAGCAGAAATTCATTCCAGTACTAGAGTGTCAGTTTTTTGTTGCTATAAAAAAGTTATACACCATTAGCTTTTTTTTCTCTTCATTTTCTTACCTCAGTATTCACCTGTAGTTTCTTTCACCAAGAGTCACATTATTTCTTTCTTTCAAAAATTTTCTTTTGCATATTTACGCTATAATAAATGATATTTCTTTCTAATTTATTCCCTTTTTCGCCAAAAAAATATACCTAATTTTAACTTTCTGCCATCTTTTAAGATTTATTTGGGATAAATAAATGACTCAAATACAAATTCTTTTGAAATAAACGTTCAAAATTGAACGATTTAGCTACTTTTAGTAAAAAGTGTTTAGCAGCATAGTTCACACCTTTTCAAATCTTATATCGTATCAGGAGCGTTTTCTTATCAACAACTTTTGTTTTATAACGTGTTTTGCAATGATAATCTGTAAATTATATCACGGAGCAACTACTTTTAATTAAACGCTCTTCTTGACAAATATAAATCAAGTTTAGCTCATAGTCTTGGTAATGACATCGAATAGAAACATTTTACGCATATATATTTAAAAAGAATATTTGGTAATGTATAATTCAATAGTTTTGCTTTTGGGAACCGTTTTGGTATTAATAGTATTGTGTCCGTGTGTCAGTATTTCTTTTACATATAGTTGTCATTAAATCAATCGTTGTACATTTAATGAAGTTTACCCAAAGTATTTTGTTGTTTTAAAATTTAAAAGAGATGTAGTATTTGAGTTTTTTGTTTTTGTTTTGAAAATGTTAAGCATTTTAAATAAAATTCAAAAGAAATTATTAGTTTTACATTAAACCAAATGCGCAATTCTTCTTAAGCCGTTTACAATTTAAAGTGGTTTACTTTAAAATAAATAATTAAACTTCGACTCACTCGCTGTCAGAACTGTCAGTGGAGAAAAGATGCGGAAGAAACTTCCTTGACTTGCCCAAGACGGCGGTAAGCCGGCGAGTGAGAAAACAGTCAGTTATCTTCAGTTTCACGAGCTTTTCTACTAAAACCACAGCTCTATGGAGTGACGTCATCTGATACGAAGCGCCCCCTATTCCACGAGGGTCCGTGCTGTTATCCACGAGGGAATTGATCGAATTGGTGAAACAAGAAAGAGATTTGTTTAAAGTTACACAGAGAGAGGACAGCTTCTTGAAGAGATTGGCTGTCAGGATAAGTAAGTTTCACACACACAGGTTCTGCTACGAGTTGTCTCACTCTAGAGAATAGCGTCTTCATTTCGAATTTCGTATTAATTTTAAAGAGCTGTGAAGTCCTTTCCCTTGTTCCGTACATTGCCGCTGATTGCATTTAGGCTGCAGCTGTAAGATGAGGAACAAGTACTGTTACTCAGCAGTCATTAAAGTTTGAAGGAGAAAATAATAGTATTTTTAAAATGTCAATTAAACTTTGATGTACGAGTTTGTACAAGTTTTGAGGTTTTCAAATATTTTTCTCTGCAGTGAGAGTAAGTGGAAATATCAGGATGCTTTTAAATTTGTCTAAACTATTTCGCCTTGACCAACATTGATGACCTATTATGCCATAAACGGTCTGCACACCGTAAAAATTGCCGCAAACGACATGTTGCACACAGTTTAAGTAGAATTTTTTTTTACTACATTCAATGTGTAATCATTTCTTTTTCTTCATTTATGGGATTATTATAATATTAGTGCGACCATGAGGGTAAAATTTGAAAAAAAAAAAATGAGTTTTCCACAAGAGTAAATCGATACTACGTTTTAAGTATATGAAATATCCTTTTGCGGTAACATTCATGGTTTTTACACCGTTCACATGGCACAGTGCTACCGTTTATGTTACTAAAATTGAAATAGTTTCCATAAATTTAAAAGTAATTCTACTTAGTCTCATTGCAGAAAAAATAATTTGTACACATCAAAACTTGACCGCACCTCGTATTAGTAAACTGTTCTTTATTTGATACTTACCATTTCTAAGTTATTATTATTATTTTTTACTTTACAAAAAACTAGATTTTTAAGTATTTTTCATATAATTCATTTATTACGGGACATAAAATTTATTTTGTTGTTCATTTAAATTTGAAGGACACATTTAAAAAAAATCACATTTACAACCTCTGCGGCACCATTTAAACTTGCGGGAATTATCTATTTTTTTCCGATTTTAATTTTAGATCAGATGTAAAAAAAAAAGAGGGAGTAAGGCTTTAGAAGAAAAAAGGTGAAAAATAAGGACTACCCTTATACATACTACATACACAGGGATGAAGGATAAAATAATATGAATTCCTGTGAAATAATGGATAATCTTTATTAATACGGAGTTAGGTGTCAAAATTTGGAAGAATTAACTGTTTAAAACCAGAATACAGACAAAAGTTTTTATTTTGTTGCCTAATGTAATTTAAAGGCCGACCAAAGCATCAGAAACGCACAAAATAAATAGTTTTTTATTTAAAAGAAACTGAGACAGAAATAATTTATTGTTCGATGAGACAGAAATGGTTTATTGGTCATTTGTGATGGATCAAAGTTAAGGTACTAGTTAAGTTGTGCTAGATGCTGCTTTCAGTTATCTGGTAAGGAATGGCTTATTCGTTTTGCCCCATACACCATTTATAATTCGAGCATTTCAAAACAACGCTCGCACTACGAAATCCCATGTCTGTAAATTACGTTTCCTAACAGAAAGAGAGTATTAGCAGCAAAGCCAACGCTCAGGGAGATAGTTGGCTTTACATCAAATAGATATTCTGGAATTGTCAATTCTTGGATCAAGCTATGTAAATCACATAAAATATCAAACTACGAGAGTAGTAACAATAAAATAGATTTCCTATACCCAGAAAAAAGTTTAGAAAATTAAAACTTAGTCAACGGAAATATTTAGATAAATGATTCATGGTCGTTTGTTTTTAAGATTTGTTAAAGGCTTGGAAACTATTGCAATCGTTGAACTCTGAACATGAAACAGGATATAACAAAGTAGTAAATTTAATTACACATAGTCGAATTCATATTATTTTAAAAAATAAGTAAATAAATAAATACATAAATAAAATAAAAAAGAAAAAAAAAACCTTTCATTCAAATATACTTTACTAGAATGTTTAGATTATCATTTTGAAATATTGCGAAGCCTACCAAAGACATTTTAAAGCCAAATGTTCTTATTTTTTATAGTTGTTATTGAATGTAGAGGATGGTTGCTTTTTACTACATGTTTTTTAAATGAGATTTTGGTGCAGGTTTCGGTGAACTGGTATAGATATTTTATTGGATTTTCATGGTGCAACTCATTAGAAAATTTATAAATTTTATAACAACTCTATGCATTCCAATAATTTCATGAATTGTAGTTAACACTGTAGTTAACATATCCGATGAATGTAAAATTCATGTTGAAGTTTTTTGATTTCATCTCAGTTCAACGAACTATTTTTTTAATCGTTTAAATATTCAGAAGTTGTAGTTTCAAAGTCATTTATGTTTTATATTTTACATGTGTTCAGTTTTTGAAATTAAAAACTCAAGATGCTTGTCTAATGTCTTTTTTCTGCCCTTTCCCGCAACATACAAGCTTTTATAAGAGGATTCGAAATTAAGAAAATATAACATCATACTTTTTTTAATAATAAGCGGGGATTTGAATGCAGGTTTAAACTTGACATTAACAAAATTTCAGATTGTTTGAAAGCATAGAAAACGTTGAAAAGCACAAATGAGCAGGAATACTCTAGACACGTGTTTCAGCGTTACAAGGAATGCCTTTTTTAATGCAAAAATAAGAGCTTATGGATGCACAGACATCCGACGTCCAACAACTGGTTCGATAAAAATGTACATTTTCTTTCTCTCGTGTAATTTGATGTTATTTGTGCTATTTTAAATTTCAAGACGGATTTCTTGATTACAAAAAATAACAAAAAGGTTGAAAGTTTGATTGTTACTTCAATAACGGTGAACTTGCCGCTATGGCTTTGCGTAGGGATTGAATGTTATTTTATACACCATTAATTTTGTACGATTTTATAAAAGCGTAGTTATCTTAAATTATTAGAATACCCAAAGCAAAATGGATAAAAAAGTAAAATGAAAGAAAGAAACATACAAATGTATCCCATTCGACCTAATCTTTGTAAAATTACTTTCTATATCCCTCTAAGAATTATTATAATGTTTTATTTATTAGTTTGGTATGTGCGAGTCTTCTGTTACCCTTTGCTTTAATTAGAACTTAGAAATTTAGTATGCATTCTGGGTATATAAAAGAAAATCCTATTACACGCCACTAATAAAACTTGGAACTTCCATGTTTTAATCAACTATCTGGGAAAAAGCATAACGCAACGAAAGAAGCAAGATTACACGCAGCGCAGAAAAATAATGCTAGTTATTTTCATCTATACAGGATACCTTTATGCAAATGAGCTTTAATTAACATTTACTTATTAGTGTACCCTTTGCAATATTATTTTTTCCCAATATCGTAGTTTTTGTCTTTTTTTCTGAAGGAACGCTATTCGCTGTTTTAATGATCCGAAATATTAGATTCTTCTCACTGGGGTTGTTATTGAAAATTTTTTTTTTAGCTTCATTTCTTTCGAAATTACTTTCAATGTTTTAACGAACACATTTTGTAAGATTTTCCAAGTGAATGTTTTGCATTAGATTGTTGTTA